>RJWM01039754.1:0-15907 GCA_004363535.1 Dasyprocta punctata
TCTTAAGTCTCCTTGTTGTGTCTTAGGTCCCTTGGGCTCAGAAGAAAGTGCTGACACATTGTATGGGAAGTCAAGTCTGGGGAGGTGAGAATGTGGAAACAGAAAGGGTGGAGCGAGACCAACAAAGATGTGACAGTGATTCTGCACTTAATTCTCCCGGGGGTTCGGGTGAGAGGCTGCACACGGGGAGATTAATTTCCTGTTGTTTCTGACCTGAGACAGTTCCATCTCCTTGGGAAGCCCTTTCACTAGTGGTTAAGGCAGGGATATTGGAGCCCAAGTCTGGGGTTCCGGACCCTCCCCAGCTCCTTTGTGACCAGCACCCTGTGGGAAGACTGTGTTAGTACTTGGAAGTACTTAGCACAGCACCCAGCGCTCTGTGAGCTTTGATTCAGTGTGATGAATGTACAGACTCGGGCCATGGTTCAACTCTCGAGGTCTGGCCCTGTTGCCAGGAGGTGAGCTCTGCACTCATTTCTGGAGCTCAGGGCTTTGAGACATGTGACAACCATCGGCCCCTCTGCTGAGCAGGCTGTGACTTCAGGGACGCAGAGCCTGTGCATGCCTTCCTTTGCATTCGCCCTCTCTCTCCCCCTTATTTTTTTTTTGGAGACAGGGTCTCACTATGTATCTCAAATCATGGCGATCCTCCTGCCTCAACCTCCCAAGTGCTGAGATGATAGGCATGCACGCACTGCACTGGGCTTACTGTGGGCTTTTAAAGCCTGGGGACGTCATCTCAAGGACCCCAGGGACCTGAGACTGTGGGCTGACAGCCTGTCAGTGATGTCCTCCCAATGCTGTTTGCCACAAGTCTTAAAAAAATCCCTGCAATCTATGGGCAGGAAGGACGGCCTGGGGGTGCGGTGGACACCCCAGACTTGCGGATTCTTCTGCTGCACCCCTGGCTTCTTGCACTGTGCTGTGACTGGAGATGGCTCTGGGGGAGTGATGTCTGGACAAGCTGGACTCTGCCGCCGGGCCCTTCTGCCTCAGTTTACCCTGCAGGGCCAGGAGGGAGGTGGACACGGGGAGCCCACGGCCCCAGGCCCCGGCCTCCCTGCTTGTCCGTGTGTGTCTGCATGTGTCCTGCGACGGCTGCTGACCTCCTCTCTGTTCTCTTGCAGCTCCTGTGCCCAGGCCAGGGTGAGTACCGCGCCCTCCTCCCTGTCCCCGCCCCCTGCCACTCCGTGTGGGCGCTTGGAGAGTGACAGTGAACAGGAAAAAATCACAGAAAGGAGGAAGGGCAGAAATCCCCTTCTCAGCTGGTTCTTCTTTAGGAGTGGGGGAAGGGCAGGAACAGCCACTGAAGGGAAAAAGTGGTGCAATATTGACATGGAAATCAATGTTTTCTCAGCGTGCACCTGTAGTCCCAGCCACTTGGAATTTGGAGCCAGCCTGGGCAACATGAGGGAAATCTTGTCTTTAAAAACATGATTTTTCAGAATCAGGCATGGTGGCATACACCGGTCCTCCCCGCACTTGGGAGGCTGAGGCAGGAGCATTGCTGTGAGCTTAAGGCCAGCCTGGGCTACATAGTGAGACCCTGTCTCAGAAAACCAAAACAAAAGTGTTTTTTTCTGTTTTTTTTTTTTTTTTTCTTTTTGCTGACTTACACTCATGGGTGATTTAATAGAATGAAACAATCATAGGGTATTTTAGTATTTTGTGTGCTGTTTCCCCTACACATTTTCTTGCTGCTGTGGTGCTCTTGGTTGATACCTTGCTACGTTAAAACAGTGATGAAGACTCTATGTCCTTGAACTTCTGGGGAACTGGAGGTGGCCTTCTGTGTCCTTTGCTTTCTCCTGGAGGGCCAGGCTGGGGTGTAGCCCAGTGCTAGAGTCCTCAGATCCTAAAACCAAAATGTGGCTCCTGGACGTGTGTCATGGAAGGCTAGGTTCCGGGTGCTGGCTGGAGCTAGTCCTTCCTGATCTTACAACAAAAGGTGAAAAATAAGTACAGAATATTAAGTTTTCAGTGAGTTTTAATATCCAGCATTCATTTGAAAACACTGCCCATTCTTCTAGCATTATGACTTTATAATTAACTTTGGTCATAAGATATTTCTAGAAGACATAAAGATAATGGTAGTCAATAGGTTTTATTTTATTTTTTTGAGATAAGGTCTCGCTGTGTGGTTCAGGCTGGCCTTGTACTGGCAGCGATCCTACTGCCTCAGCCTCCTGAGTGCTGGGATGACAGGTGTGCGCCACTATGCCCAGCAATTAATAGTTTTTCTTTCTTTTTTTTCAGTTATTTTTTTGCGGAAAAATGGTAGTGGTTGAGTTGTCTCTAAAATTGGGGAACATCTTTTTTTTCTGCTTGGAAAAACTCCCAATTCTGAGAACCACACTGATAAAATAGATCGTTCTCACAGTGCCCTCCACAGGGGCAGGTCTTGCCGACACCTTCTAATAAAGCGAATTTCGGTAATAACAGTGATTACGCAGAGCCGTGCAGACAGCGGGAGGGGAGTCGTGCAGCTGGAGTTCCTCCCGGGACCAGTTAGGGAAGAGGCGGGTGGGCCGCCGTGCAGCCTTGAGCAGCCTTGAACGCTGCGCAGCGCAGGCGGACCCGGCCTCCTCCCGGCGAGGTCAGGCGGGACTGGGGAGCAGGGATCGGAAGCCGAGCTGTTGAAACCCACAGTCTCCATGCTGTGGAGCAGAGCTGACCCGAGCAGGGGACAGAAGGAAGGCGCCGCACTTGCGCGTCTTCTTCCCACGCAGGACGCAGGGTGACAGCAGGTGTGGCTTCTCTCGGGCCGCTCCTCTCAGCCTGCAGGTGGCGCTCTGCCCTGTGTCTGACCTCTTCTTAGACAGGAGACCCTCCGCACACACTCACTTCTCAGTGCAGGGTGAGGACCTCAGCGCGTGCACACTGGGGCACACAGTTCAGCTCAGAAATCGGGGAACAGGATTTTGCTCAGCCCCCAGAACTGATTCCCACGCTGAGGCCGTGGAGCTGACCCACCTGGCTCGTCACCCTATGTGTCCCCTTCCGCAGAGTGAGGAATCTGGAAGCCTCAGCTTCTGCTGCTGGATCCAGGAGGCTGTGTTCTGGGCTGTCATCCTCGGATCCAGAAGCTACCACTGGCACTACCACCACCAGTACCATCGTGTTGGTTCTGGAGCCAGGCAGCCAGAGCACCAGCCATCACATCCACGTTCCAGTTAGAGGAAGGATGCAGGGTCCCAGGCAGAGCTCTGCCCTTCAGGCTCAACTTCCAGGAAGTGCTGCAGGGCTTCTGCTCCTGTTCCTCACATTCTATTGGCTGCACCTTAGTCACGTGGCTCTCTAGCTGCAAGGGAGGCTGGGAAATGGAGTCTTCGTTCACCACAGCCATGTACACCGTACACCACAGCCATGTACACAGTGCAAAGACTGGAAAGGTGGGGTGAAGGGGAAGAGAGGGCATGTATTTTGGGGACCAGAAGCGGCCTCTGCAAACAGAGGCTCAGGGGTCTTATTACTGCATCAGGGGAGAGCAGCCGGCAGGAGCCAGGGGCTCCTCCAGAGCTGTAGGGGGTCTGTCTTGTCCTGCAGATTCCGGGGTGCTTGCCTGTGAACTGCAGATGCGTAGGGAAGCAGGGAGCTGTCAAGGACTCTGGGTCACAGGCCTACGCCTCACCCTCGCCTCTCTTCGCAGCCCTCACTCCCACTCTGGGCTCGCCGGCGACCGCAACAGAGACGACTTCCGTGTGGGGCAGCTACGGCCCGGTGACCTTTGACGACAACGTCACAGCCCCGGAGGGAGCTGGAGAGCTCGGGCCCACGTGGCCCAGCCCCAACGGCCCCAGCAGCCCCAGCAGCCCCAGCAGCCCCAGTAGCCCCAGCAGCCCCAGCAGCCCCAGCAGCCGCAGCAGCCCCTGGCCGGGGACCAGCGCTTCTCCTGCCACGCCCACAGCGACGTCCAGCGCCTCTGGGGGGACCTCACCTGCGACCCACAGTTCTGGTAAGTAGTGACGAATGCTGTCACCCGCCGCGCTGCTCCTTAAAGGAAAGCTGCTCAATTTATAGCTGTCGTAACTTCTGAATATTGTGTTAGGTGCCTAAAAACAAACCTGAAACATTTTTCATAACTACAGTAATATGTATTCATAATATAAAATGCATGCCATTAAAGAGAAGCCACATGTAAGCTGTCAATCAGAAATAGCACTGGTACCTTTTAGCTGGACCTGGTGGTGCATGCTTGTAATCCCCGCACTCTGGGAGGCTGAGGCAGGAGGAGTTCAAATTAGAGCCCAGCTGGGCAGCTTTACAACTTAGTGAGACCCTGTCTCAAAAAAAATCATTGATAATTTTTAATGTATACTATTTTGTTATTTTAAGGTATACATCTAGGTTTTTTTCTTTTGCAAACATTGAGGTCATGTTGTGCATGTGTTTTTGTAATGTATTTTCTTCTCATTGCCTTGTTTAACCTGACTATTCTTCTCTGCCAATATGAATATTTTTACAGCAAAACTTTAACCCCTGTCTGGCCTTCTATTGTCTGAATCATGATAAACAGATAATAATGGTCCATGGTCCTAAACCAGCCTGCTGTGTTTTGTAGATAAAGTTTTATTGGAGCATGGCCATGCTTACTTGCCTACTATCTGTAGCTTGTTCACAATAGAATTGAGTGAGAACAATCAAGAATTCATGACTTGTAAAGCCTGAAATATTTGTTAAAAAAAAAGTTTTCAGACTCCTGGGATAGACCAGTGGTTCTCAAAGTGTGGTCCAGGGATCTCTGGATGTCCCCTATTTTCTTTTAAGGATTCTGAGAGGTATTATCGCAGTAGCCTTGAAACATGATTGGCACTCTGATGACTAATAAATGCATATTTGTATATTTTTAATGTTTAAAAATTTTCCTTAGTTATTTGTAATGCCGTAAGTATCAATAAACATAGCCTATATAAGCAAAGATTCTCTGAGATCCTTCACGTTTTTTTTTCTTCTTGATACTGGGAATCAAACTCAGGACCTTGTGCTTGCTAGGCAGGCGTTTATGCTGCTGAGATATATCCTCAGCCCCTTCATGATTTTTTCAGAGGACAAAGGGGTCCTGAGACACAAACATTTAAAACTGTTTGTCTAGATGTCTTGCTGAATCATTTAACCTGTCAAATGTTGGGCAGGTAGATTATTTTTGTAATTTTCCATAAACAACTTTGCGATGCAATCATTTTGTTAGTTCTGTGAGGGTAATATCAGTTCACCTGACAGAATAATCACTGAAATATTGCTAGGGTAATACTAGAAAATGGTAGGAGTTCTTAGTGCAATAAATAACGTTCGTTACTAGTTTTGAAGCCCGTGGTCCCAAGCTTAGGGCGCCTCCTAGCGGCAGAGCGGTCACACTGGGGCTGTGTTGGCTGCCCACCACGTTTGGCTTCTTGGGCTTGCTGGTGAAGGCTGTTGGAAGACAAAACCAGTTCACAGAGACTTTGGGGACCTTGCTCCTCCACCGGGACAGACCTCAACGTACACTCACCAAGGTCAGGAATAATCAGGGAAACAGGATGCCAGAGAGACAAAAGAAAGTACCAGTGACTGACCCCCAAGAGCTGGGGACCGTGAGCTCTCTAAGAATCCAAAATGCTCCCTTTAGAGATGCTGGTGAGTGTCAGGACAGCACAGAGGGCAACTTGAGGAGATGAGTAGGGCAGGAAGTATTTTTTTGTCTTTTGAGACAGGGTCTTCCTATGCAGTCCAGACAGGCCTTGAGCTCACTTTATAGCCCAGGCTAGTCTTGAACTTGCAACGATCCTCCTGCCTCAGCCTACTGAGTGCTGGAATTACAGATGTGCACCATTGTGCCTGGCTCTGGAAATGAAAACTTTAACAGAGACATTGAAATAGGAAAAGCAAAAACATACAGAAATGCTGGGGCTGAGAAATAAGGGTCCTAGGGGTCTTTTTTTTTTTTTTTTTTTTTTGGTACTGGGGATTGAACTCACAACATCATGCCTGCCAGGCACATGCTTATGCCACTGAGCTAAATCCCTCACCCTATTTTTTGAGACAGGATCTCACTATGCACTTCAGGTTGGCCTTGAACTCACTTTGTAGCCCAGGCTGGTCTTAAACTCACAGCAATCCTCCTGCCTCAGCCTCCTAAGTGCTGGGATTAAAGGCATGCACCAGCATGCCCAGCTGGGTCCTGAGGGTCCTGCATGTTCTGTGATCTGTGCTCACGCCAAGATGATGTTCCTGTGCAGACTTTATTGATTTGGGTTCAATTCCAGGCTCCTTGAGAATAAGGACCATATTGCCTGTGTTTTATTCTGTTTCTGGTTGCTACTCCTCAATCCTGAGTTTAATTAGGAGGCCTCCATTTGGTAGGTTTACTGCCAGTAACCACAGTGCCTTCCATTGGTTTAACATTCTTTGTTGTTGTTTGTCTGTTTGGTTTTTGAGACAGGGTCTCACTATGTAGTCCAGGCTAACCTTGAACTTGAAGCATCCTGCCTCAGCCTCCTCATTGCTGAGCTTATAGGTGTATCCCACCATGCTTGGCTGATTTAAGATCTTACACATCTGCAGTTTTACAGATGATGAAAATGTAGTTTTCAAAGATGAGAGACTTTGAGTACTATTACAAGACTAGTGACTAGCAGGTTTGGAGTCTGAACCTAGATTTAAAAATATCCAAGCTGGCTATGGTGGTGCATACCTCTGAGAGGCTGAGGCAGGAGGACTGTAAATTCAAGCCCAACCTGGACAACCTAGTGAGATCTTTTCTTACAAAAGGTCTGGGATGTATCTCAGTGCAAAGGCCTTGGGTATAATCCCCACCACTGCCAAAACTAAGCCAAGCCTAGTGATCTTGCTTATCATATCATGAGCCTTTATGTGTGGCGTGGTGTGTTAGGGATTCAGTGGAGAGCTAGACTGTGAGAGGTTTTAAAGGACAAGTCCAGGTCACCTGCTCATGAGTGAAACAGGCTTTTTGAGGGCAGATGTGGGTTCCTGGAACATCTTTGTCTTGTCCTGTGGTTGTAAAGTTATTTCTGGAAAGCTGACATACAGAGCAGATTTTCCTCTTCCATTTAATTTTTTCATTGTAATTTTTCATTTTTTCTTAAAAACGTTTGAATAGCACCTGGAGCTGTGATAAACATTGAAGTGCTTTCCGTCAGTCCAACCAGTGTGGCCCTAAGTTGGAAAAATGAAGACCAAGCTGCTTCTGCATTCTGGTATAGGATAGAGGATGAGATGGGCCGCGAGTGGGTCATTGTTGAGCACACACAGTTCAACATCACAGGCTTGCACCCAGCAACGCTGTACACATTCTCCATATCTCCAGGAAGAGACAACCAGACCTGGGAAAAGCCCGCTTTCATCAGTGTCACAACGGGTAAGACGATTGGCTCACCGCCATTGCTTATTATCCTGTATCCCAGAGCCTTGTCCATCCTGTTGCCTGTTGGATCAGGGGACCAGATCCTTTAGTATTGTTGGTTTCTGAGACAGGGTCTTGCCATATAGCCCAGTCTGGCCTTGAACTCTCAGTGATGCTCCTGCCTCAGTCTCCCAGGTGCTGAGATTAAGGGTGTGTGCTACCAAACCCAGCTAGATGGTTCACCTGTTATCCCTTGCTTTATTTTTAAAATCTTTTGGTTTGTTCCCAGTGGCTCACACCTGCTCTTCTGCAGTGCCCCTGGTGTGAGGCCTCCTTAGAGAGGTGCTTTTATGTCGTCGGCAATTTCTAGTCTTCTCAGTTCCTCAGGAAACTGAGGCTATGTTTGTTTCCCCCAGAGCTCTTGTTGGGCACAGGAGCTTGGTGTGCTTTATAGGAAAGTGTGTGTTTCAAGTGGGGCGGCGGCCCTGTAACATTTGGACTTTTAATGAAGATCAGACAACTTAGGTCATGGTGTAGCTTAGATGTCAGTACCCTTAGTCACCTCTGAGAGCTGCAAATGTAGCTGTTTTTTTTTTTTTTTTATAGGCTGAAAGAAACTAAAAATTAAAAACTAGTGCCCAACAGCTGAGTTGTTCTTTTTAAGGCAAGAAGAAAATAGTGGCCCTCTGTTGGCTTCCTGGGTGGTGGTGTGGATGTGTGAATGTGTGTGTGTGTGATGTGAATGTGTGTGGCCTTTCTGGCTGGTGAAGGCCACAGAAGCCCGGTCCTGGATCCCATGGTTTGAAGTGGGGTAGGTCCAACATAACATCCCTTTGAGACGCCTGAGTTTTGACATTCGTTTTTCTGTAGCCAGGAAAGCATTTTGTTAGACTATCGCTCAGAAGCCAAACAAGTAAAATAACAACAACAACAACACAATACAATGAGACCTGGCGATGTATCTGTGGTAGAGCACTTGCTTGGCATGTGTGAATTCTCAGCACTGCCAAACCAAAGCAAACCAAACCAAACCGCATAAGACGCACGCAGGAGTGACTTGATGCAGAAATCTCCCATCAGAGATGTGTGATGTGGGAAATCAAAGCATGGAGTGGATCCTCTTGTTTCCGGGTTGGGTGGTGCTGGGGTTTTCCTCTTCAGTCCCCTGTAGGCCTCAGACAGGGCTCTGTCCGTCCGTTGTCTCTCTGTCTGGCCGTTGTCTCTCTGTCTCTGTCTCAGATGCCCCCTGTGCTTCCTGCTTTTGGGGGCCAGCAGCTGGGGCTCTGGCCCTTGCTATCAGCAGGACCGTGTTTTCCTGAGCATGCTGCCGCCCCTCTGGTCCCCTCTTCTGTGTGTCATTTTAGCCGAAGTGCTTCGATTTATGCCACAACAGCCAGATGAGGCAATAGCAGCAAGGACCAGGGTGCAGCGTGGTGGGGAGTTTCCCTGAAAATCATCTTGGGCTGGAACACGGGGACAGACACCTCGGTGGCAGTGTCTCAGTCCTGTAAAATGCTACTTTGGCCTGGTCTTGAAAGGAGACCCGGGGATCCGGAAGACAGGAATTCCTTGCACTGCTCTGCTCTGTGTTTCTGACACAGATGTGATTAAAGGCTGCTGTCTAAGGGGACATTTTAAAGCAGAGTTGAAGTCACCGTCAGGGTTTGTTTTAAAGAACAGTACAGACCCTGGCTGATTTTGGTCTTAGGGTTTATTCCTTCCACTTTATTCTCTGTGTTCCCTGAGCTGTGAATGATGGCGACACAGTGGACTCAGATATAAGGGGCCTGTTCTAGCGGGACACACGGAATTGGGCTGATTTAACGGGAGGTGCCTGCAGCTACTGAGCCCGCAAATGTCCCTGTGTGTTTGTCCACAGAGCCTCTTCCGGTGTCTGGTCTGAGCGTGGCCTTCATGGGGGAGACACAGGTCGTCCTCACCTGGGGCAGTGACAATGGCACTGCATCCTTCCGGCTGCTTCTAGAAAGTCTTGGAAGCCAGGAAATGCTGACCAACATTTCAGACCTGAGGCCTGGGTTTCAGCAAGTCGTCTTCCATCTTCCACAACCTAATGAGACACAGAGTGATGCCCTGGTTCCGGAGAGGGGCTCAGGTGAGCTACAAAATTTGATGTCCTCTAACTTAACAGTTGCAAAAAAAAAAAAAAAGAAAAAAAAAATATATATATATACCATTCCTCTGTTGTGCAGGGTTTTAGAATTGGTTGAGGGCTTCCCCTCCAGTCTAGTTCAGTTCTGTACTTGTTTCTAGAATGAGGGGAGCATTTTATTTTATTGGCAAAGGTATTGGGGCTCAGAAGGGTGCCGGGTCTTGAAACTTGAGCAGCTGGGCACCCTGGAAAGTGGGTGGGCCCTGGAGCTTTTGATTTTCTAGCTGGGCCACAGTCAGGGGGCCCGGGGAGGAATGCACCCCATCTCTGGAGACAAGGGGCTACCAACAGCACATCCAGCAGGCACTATACAGCTTTCGTAGAGGACACGGTCTGGGTCCCCATTTCATGCCCGAGGAAACAGTGCCACCGGGTATTTGTCAAGGTTCTTGACTGCGAGTGACAGACGGGAGCTGGATTTCAGAGGGCTTCAAATAAAAGAGCAGTGCACGGCACATGCATATTTCTCTGCCGCAGGTCTTAGAGGCTGAGATGGGGCGATTCTCAGCCCTCCTCCTGCTCCTTTCTGTGTATCGGTTTCTTCCATGCAGTTCAGGGAAAAGTGACCCCCCAGCCACTCCCGTGTCACACCCTGTCGCTCCCCTGCTGCCTGCAGCGTGATCCAGGGGAAGCCAGGTCTGAGTCAGGGAGCTGTCCCTGGGAGACCCTGTTGGGATGAGAGAAGTTCATGTCCCAAAGAAGGGAAATGGTCCAGACTGGGTGGGGTGATACACACCTGTCAGCCCAGCACTCGGGAGGCGGAGGTAGGAGGGTCAATGTGAGTTTGAGGCCAGACTGAACTACATAGTCAGACCTGGTCGCCAAAATAACCTCCGGAATACAGAAAAAAAAAAAAAAAAAAAAAGTTCTAAACAGCAGAGTCCAGAGAGGCACAAAATGTCTGCAGTGTTCCGGAATTGCAGCACAAAGTGAAATTTCGGGGCCATTTCAGGGGACCAGATCGCTGTCCCGGGGTGGCAGGGAACAGATATTTTCGGAGTGCCAACCGTGGGATGTGTCATCTCATGGGATGGGGGTGCCGAGAGGAGACTGTTTGGTGGGTGTGGTTAACGTCCTTGTCTCCTGCCCTGGACACAGATGCCGGCGGCACAGTGAGCAGCCCTACAGAGAGCCCGGACCAGGCACACCGCAGCCCCTCTTTCCCTGTGGACCGGATCTGGTACAGCCTTAAACACACAGGCCTGGCCTCTGGCCAAGAGAACCGAGAATCCCAGCACACAGAAGTTCTGATCGCCGGGTTAAAGATGGACGCGCAGTACAGAGCCACCATTTACCCTCAGGCGGTGGATGGCACGGAGGGACAGCCCAGCAGCCTCGAGTTCAGAACAAGTATGTGAAATGGCCCTGCTGCGACAGCCTCAGCCAGCTGCGGGCACAGGCTGTGTCTCCCATGATTCTGAGTTATCTCTCGCTTAGCAGCCAGCTCTGCTGAGGGGAGAGATTTTGGATGGCACAGACCTGTAGAGCCTCTTTGCACTTCGAGGCTGTGGCTCATCGGGCCGCTGCCTCCCACCTGTTGCCCCTGTCTCCGCCAGGAGCCAGAGAGACGGCTGATGCAGCGTTTAATCACTGGCTAATGTTTCCCCTTTGAGATAAGAAAACGAGCCTCCATTTTTGGCCTATGCTGGAAACCTGTGCTCGACTTTCTGTCGAAACATTTGCTGTCAGGGCTGCTTTCTAGCTATGACTCATCAGCCTCCCACTCTCGAAACCCACCAGCATTCGGAGGTGTCTCGGTCACTGTCCTCTGGCTGGGACACAATGCATGACGCCCACGATTTAGGCAAGGAGAGGTTGATTTTGGCACGCGGTTTGGGTTCGTGGCTGGCTGGCTCCAAAGCAGTTAGAGTTGGCAGGCGGTGCCTAGCCCGTGGCAGCCTGAAGCAGAGAGAGGAGGGGCTGGGACAAGAATGCACCTCCGGGGTCACACCCAGGGTCTATCTGCAGCCAGCGCCCCTCCTGCGGGCTCATCCAGCTGTGAAGTCACTGACGAGTGTGGCATCCCATGATCCCATCGCGCTCCACACACAGGAGACTTTTGGGGGATACTTTAGGTCCAAAACATAACCAGAAGCTAACGATGAGAGGGTAAAGAAATGAAATGCAAGGCTCCTGCTCCCAGGAGCCTGCCACGTGGGCAGGGGGTGGAGACGCAGTGCATGGAGCACGCAGTTGGGCCCTGTGAGCTCAGGGACACACTTCTCAGTGTCACCACCCTGGGGGCTTGGTGGCAGGCAACGTGAACTGACTGGGGTCATCTTACCCAGCGCTGGGTGTACTTAGCAAGGCGGGCACAGGCTCAGCCAACTGAGGGACTAAGGCTCGAGGCTGGCAGAGCAGGGACAGAAAACAGCTAGGCACCCAGGAGACACTGGAGAACTGGGCCACGCTCACCTGGTGACAGCCTCAGATTCAGAGTCCCTGGAGGGAGAGTGTGTCACATGCCTGCTTGCCAACTGGCTGTGCTGGGAGAGGTAGGTGCTGACCTCCTCCCAGCTGTGGGTGACGGCAATTCCTCCCACCCAGGAGCTTGCAAGCATTGTGGGAGGCTGAGGTAGGAGGATCATAAGTTCGAGCCCAGCTTGGGCAACTTAGTGATTTAGTGAGGCTCTGTCTCAAAATATAAAAAAGAGCTGGAGATGTAGTTCAGTGCAAAGGGCCTGAACTGCAAAACCCAGGACCGCAAAACCCAACCCAACCCAATTCAACCCAATCCAAATGAAAATCCCCAAGCAGTGCCAAGCCAGGGGGGCAGCCTGGGGTCCTGGGCCGCTGATGCTAAAGCCTGGAACTAGGAAGAGGGATGGTGGGGTAAGGAAGGCAGTGGATTTGGTGATACCTTGAGGTCCCTGGTTGTTAAATCTGGAGGGCTGAATTTTATTTATTTATTTATTTATTGACTGAAGGAAGTTGTTTTTTAATTTTTTGTTTTTATTTATTTATTTTTCAAATCTGTTTTATTTAAAAAGAAATGAAATTTCAAAATATGTCAGTCAGGGGGCAGCAATGGTGCATACATTGTGCATTGTCTTCCTCAAATCATTCACCCAGAGAACAAGACATCTCCATTCAATTATCTCAACAGTACCGGTACAAATCTCAGTGAGCTCAGAGAAATCAATAATATATTATTTTTTATATACATATATACATATACATATGGTGTTTCTTTCAGCTTCTCACACTAGTGAGACAATATGATGTTTACACATATGCGTCTGATTTATTTCACTTATGAGTATGGTCTCAAGTTGCATCCATTTACCTATAAAAGTCTCCAGTTTATCCTGTTTTTATGGCTGAGTCATACTCCATTGTATAAAAATACCACATCTTTTTTATCCATTCCTCAATTGATGGGCATTTAGGTTGTTTTCAAGATCTAGCTATTGCAAATTGTGCTGCTATAAACATGGATGCACATATATTGCTGTGGTATGATGTTTTTAATTATTTTGGGAAGATACCCAGAAGGGGACTAGCTGGGTCGAATGGGACCAGAGGGCTGAATTTAATCTCTAGAGTGATGCTGTATGTGTGCTTTGAGAATTGTCTCTCCGACATTCTTAAGAGAAATGAGAGGAATGGGGCTTAGAATACCTGCAGATGGTTCCAGGCCAGGCTGGAGAACCCAGGCGGGCAATGGGTGATGGTCATGTCTGCTGGAGGGAACGACTGCTTTCCTGGTGGTCAAATTGCAGGAAAGCCTGCTTGTGTCTCCTTCCTTCTTTCCTCTCCTGGTAACACTCATGCTGCAGCAGAGACTGCTCAGTGGCCTCACTGACTGTACGGTGACGGGGGGCAATGGGTGCAGAGGGCTTGGTTTCCAGAGAGGAGGTCTGAGGAGGGGAAAGGCTGCTCCACGGGGCTGCAGATTGTGGAAGGTCACCATTGACTGACAGGTTGATTGAGTTTGACATCCAATCTGGGTGCCCTTCACCTGTCAGGCACTGGGCTGGATACCTCTGGGGGAAGGTCCTGGAATGTTCCCCACAGGCACATGTGTGAGTGCTTGCTCCCCACTGCAGCCATGTTCAGAGGTGGGGAAGCGATTGGGTCATGAGGGCTCTGACCTCATCCATGATTAAATCACTGATGGATCAATACGTGGATTCATTCATCGATGGGTTCAATTTGTTGGGCTATGTTGGGAAGCAATGGGAACTGAGGAGGTAGACCTAGCTGAAGGGAGTGAGTCCTTGAGGGAGTAGCCTTAGAGGCTATTTTTTTTGTGTGTGTGTGTTTGGTGCTTGGAATTGAACTCAGAGCCTTGTGCATGCAAGGCAAGAGCTTTACCACTGAGCCACATCCCCAGCCCTTAAGGATTATATTTTATCCCTGGCCCCTTTTTTCCTGTTTCTGCTTCTTGGCCTCCAGGAAGCTAGTAGCTTCCTCTACTGCCCTCTTCTACTTTTACCACAGACCCAAGGATGATGGAGGCAACCATGAACTGAAACCTCTGAAACCATGAGCCAGAGTTGATGTTCTCAGGTGTTTTGTCATAGCAGTGAAATACTGACTGACACAGGTTCTCTCTTTGATTTGCTCACAGGGGTCCTGTGGGTTAGTGTGGGCCTGGGGTTCCTGCTTTTTTAAAGCAATTTAAATAAAGAAGTAATGATTGTATCTTAGGTTCTTGGTGGTTTGAATACATTCATATCCTGGTTTGTGTTTAAGTAGCTTAGCATTTCATGAATAATTTATGAAGAATAATTTCTTGAGAGAGAGAGAGAGGCTTAGTTTAGTTTTGACTGCTATAACGAGTTACCACAACCAGGGCAGCTTACACAATAAACACTTCTCACAGTTCTGGAGGCTGGAAGGGTGAGATTGAGGTGTTGGTAGGGTTGGGTTCTGGTTGTGGGGTCTAGGCCTTCTTCTGGGCTTTGGACTCTGTGTCCTCACGTGATGAGAGGGATGAGGGAGGGGTCTTTTGGGCCTTGGATTGTGGCTGTCAGCTCATCCATGGGGCTCCACACTCACAACCAGTAACTTCCCCAACCCTGCTCTGGATACCAGCATCATGGCTGTGAGGATTGCACTGTGAACTGTGAGATACCACAAATATTCAGTCCGTTGCAACACTCATACATATGTGCACAAGAATGTACCTGCAATGCACAGCACACACACACACACACACACACACACACACACATGCACACCCCTAGTGCCTGGCATTTGTCAGGTGACTGGTTAGGTGGAGCAGGTTAAGGACACTTGGAGCCCAGTGTCTTAGTTACTTTCTCTCGTTGCTGAGATGAAATACCTGACACCCGAAGCTGAAGGAGGAATGGTTTATTTGGCTCAGTCTGTAGAGGTTTCAGTTCATAGCAGGCTGGCTCCAAGCCAGGGAGGCACAGCAGAGGCGCATCTCAGAGGCAAAACAATTCATGGGAGGCAGAAGGCAGGAAAAACTAGCAAACAAGTCCAGATGACCAAACTTTCTGTCCCTTACATCTTATCCAGGCTACACTCACACCCTTAGTCCTAGCGCCCTTGATCCTGGCATGAATCAATCCCAGTATCACACACTCTAGATCCAGCCACCTCTGAAAAAGCCCCAGCTAGGACCACATGAGGCTTTGGGGGGGCCCTTAGACACAGCCATGATGCCCAGCGAGAGTGGAGCCTGTGGAGGACACCTGACCCAGAGCAGGGGTGGCAGATTAGAGACACAGTGTGCTCTCAACTCCCCAGCCTCGGTGCTGCTCATGTCACTCAGTGGCACCTGCCCCAGGCCACATGGCCATGTGGTCCCGGTGATGCTACACCTGGGACTGTCTCCTGGGGCACAGAGCAGGGGGTGGGCATGACCCTGTCTTCAGGGTGGGACTGTTACCCCATTTGTGAAAACACAGTCGGCCTGGGAACCCAGGTGCACCCTGTCTGGTCTGTGACCTTTGATTCATCGTGGAAGAGCAGTGCTCACTCTTGGGTGCATGGGCTGGAGACTTTTCTGAGTCACCGCACCCAGGGCACGTGACTAGTCCTGGTTTAATGGTGAAGGGGAAGAGCGACCGCTGAGTGTGTTTCTCAAGCTCACTGGCACGCGCTGGTGACAACTCCCTGCCCCTTCTGGTGGGGCGATCGGGCACCTGTTCACTCACTCTCCCATGTCTTTGCAGATTCCGAGCAGGTGTTTGACATCAAACCTGTGAAAAACGTCAGTGCCACAGGCCTCAGTCTGACCTGGGAAATGAGCTACAATGGGTCATCTTCTGCTTACACCTATTACATCCAGGTGGCCGGGCACAATGTGTCCCTCAACTTCAGTGTCAACGAGAATTATGCTGACATCCGTGGCCTCCACTCAAGCACCCTGTACACCATCACAGTGCGTCCTTTCCTTCGAGGGGCCGAGGGCACGCCGGGTG
>RJWM01039755.1:0-15905 GCA_004363535.1 Dasyprocta punctata
TGGACTGCCTTCCGGGGTCCTGACCTGGGACCTTGGAGGAGAACGAGAGGGGCTCCTCGCGGGGCCCCCGCCCGGCCCGAGCGGCACAGGCACGGATCAGGACTAAACATGGACTGCCTTCCGGGGTCCTGACCTGGGACCTTGGAGGAGAACGAGGGGCTCCCCGCGGGGCCCCCGCCCGGCCCGAGCAGCACCGGCACGCTTGGAATCAGGGACCAAACACACACACACACACACACCCCCACCGTCAGCAGCCTGCTGTCTCAGAGGTCTGGCTAAATTGATAGCAACCAAGGAATATCAGCCAACTTTTGTTTTGTAGATTCGGCCAGGCCTCTGGTCAGCAACCCAAGCATCACTTTACAACGGGCAATGTAGCAAGTATGGGGGATTCTCTTCTGTCTTGTCTTCTATTATTAATAAAATAAAAAATAAAAAATAAAAAAAATAAAAAAAAAAAAGAAACATATGAATTACCAAACCTGAATCAAGAAGATGTAAAACGACTGAGTAAATCAATTTCAGCTAATGAAATTGAAAATGTAATTAGAACCTTACCAACAAAGGAAAGCCCAGGTGCTAATGGATTCACTGTTGAATTCTACAAGAAATTTAGGGAAGACTTAATGCCAACACTCTTCAAACTCTTCAATGAAGTTGCAATGGAAGCAAGTCTCCCTAACTCATTCTTGGAAGCAAGTATTACCTTAATACCAAAACCAGAGAAAGAACCAACCAAAAAAGAAAATTACAGGCCAATCTCCCTAATTAACATAGATGCAAAAATCCTCAATAAAATACTGGCAAATAGAATGCAACAAGTCATCAGGAAGATTATACACCATGATCAAGTGGGATTCATCCCAGGAATGCAGGAATTGTTCAACATATGTAAATCAATAAACATAATACACCATGTCAGCAGAACCAAGGACAAGAATCACATGATCATCTCAAGAGATGCTGAAAAAGCTTTTGACAAAATCCAACACCCATTCATGATAAAAAAAAAAAAAACCTACAGAAAATCAGAACAGATGGTCTCTACCTCAACCTGATAAAAGCCAAGTATCATAAACCAACAGCCAACATTTTACTAAATGGACAAAAACTGAAAGCTTTCACTCTAAAATCAGGAACAAAACAAGGATGTCCATTATCACCACTCCTATTCAATATCATTCTGCCAGAGCAATTAGAAAAGAGAGAGAAATAAAAGGAATAAGGATAAGAAAGGAAGAAGCTAAATTATCATTATTTGAGGATGACATAATACTCTACCTAGAAGACCCCAAAAAATACAATGAATGACTTATAGACGTAATAACCAAATTCAGTAATATTTCTCGATACAAAGTCAACACTCAAAAATCTATAGCATTCTTATACACAAATAGCAAACTCACTGAGAGAGAAATAAGAGAAACCACACACTTCACTATAGTATCCAAAAAAAATGAAATATTTAGGAATCAGTCTAACAAAGGAAGTGAAAGATCTATACAGTGAAAACTACACCACTCTGAAAAGGAAAATCAAAGAGGATCTCAGAAAATGGAAAGACATTCCCTGTTCATGGATAGGAAGAATAAACATTGCAAAAATGGTCATCCTCCCAAAATTGTTATACAGATTTAATGCAATCCCAATCAAAATACCATTTGTGTACCTCACAGAACTAGAGAAATCATCTCTGAAATTCATCTGGAACCGGAAGAGACCTAGACTAGCAAAGGCAATTCTGAGCAACAAAGGTAAGACAGGAGGCATCACAATGCCTGACTTAAAATCATATTACAAAACTACTGTGATAAAATCATCATGGTACTAGAATAAAAACAGACCTGAAAATCAATGGAATAGATTACAAGATACAATCACAACTACAAACACACTCAGCCACCTCATCTGTGACAAAGGGGCCAAACACATTCACTGGAAGAAATAATAAGTGGTGCTGAAAAACCTGGCTTTCCATATGCCGAAAACTAAAACTAGATCCATGTCTATTACCATGCACTAAACTAAAGTCAAAATGGATCAAAGACCTAAATATTAAAACAGAGACATTAAATCTGCTGGAAGACAAAGTAGGTAAAAATCTTGACAACATAGGAGTAGGCAGAGAGTTCATGAAAAAAAGCAAACTGCATGGGAAATGCTTCACAGAATCAACAACTGGGATCTCTTCTTGTTAAAAAGTATTCGCATGTCAAAGGAAATCTCCAACAGAGTGAAAAGAAAACCCATGAATTGGGAAATATCTTAGCCAACTGTCCCTCAGACAAAGGACTTCTATATAAAACAAATTATCTTTTTAAATCAGGTCCCCAAAATTTAAGGACCCAATCCAAAAATGTGCATCTGAGATGAATACACCCTTCTCAGAGGAAGAAATGCAAATGGCAAATAAACATATGAAAAAATGTTCAACATCAATAGTCATTCGGGAAATGCAAATTAAAACAACACTGAGATTCCATTTCATGCCAGAAAGAATGGCCAAGACCAAGAAATCAACCAATAACAAATGCTGGAGGGGCTATGGGGAAAAAGGAACTCTTCTCCACTGTTGGTGGGAGTGTAGGCTGGTACAACCACTGTGGAAATCAGTGTGGAGATTCCGCAAGAAGCTAGGATTAGAGATTCCATTTGACCCAGTTTTCCCACTTCTGGGCATTTTCCCAGAAGAACTGAGAACATCATATCCCAGTGATATATGTGCACCCATGCTTATAGCAAAATAATTTGTAATAGCCAAATCTTGGAAACAACCCAAGTACCCATCAATCAAGGAACAGATAAAAAATGATGTGGTAATTTTGTACAATGGAGTATTACTCATCTATAAAGAAAGATTGCATCCAGACTTTCATAAGTAAATGGACGCATCTTGAGACCATACTCATAAGTGAAATAAATCAAACTCACATGTGTAAATACCATATTGTCTCCCTAGTGTAAGAAACTGAAAAACTATATACAACCCAAAATCTACAATAAATACTGTGTAAGGATAAGAAACTGCTCAAAGAGAAAAAAAAAATATATATATATATATATACAAAAGAGAGCTAAAATGACTATACTACTAAATGTATTAGCTATTGGAAAAGAACAGTTAATACTCACATGATTAGATCAACTTTACATGTCTATATCTGTTAATCTAAGCAAATTTTTTGAAAGTAACGATATGCAATATCACAAGCATTGTCAAATTCCTATCATCTTGTTTTGTAAACCTATACTGTTATTGTATTGGATTTGTTGTTGTTTGTTTGTCTCTTTTGCTTTTTGTTTTCCTTTTCTGTGTCTTTTTTTCTCTTAAATAAAAGAAATGCACACAACTGTATTTGACCAATTTGAATTACACTCTTTTATAGTTTTTAAGTTAGTAGCTATAAATAGAGTAGTCAGAACTTTCTGTAAGTCAGTTAACAGAGATCTCTTGTAATAAGAATCCGAAGGAATAAAACCTTTTACACCTGTAGAAGCGAAGACCACTTATAAGGTGGGTCCTAGGACCGAGAGATCTTTGAGATATTTTGGGTTTTCTATCTAGTCACCTCGGTAAATTAGCCTTACAGCAGTACTTGCTAGGATCTACGTAAATCTATCCTGAAGATATGTATCCCCGTGTATCTGTAAGACACATAAGGAACTCACTGATGAAAGTCTGTACCCAGAGTCTCTCATTAGACGTTAATGTTTGATTTAATCGTAACATTACATCTCTCTAACAAGCACTGCAAAACTGAACCCAGCTTTTTAGCATTAGGGGTGTGTGTGTGTGTGTGTGTGTGTGCGTGTGTGAGTGTGCAATGCATTACATCTGTCAACATCTATTTTGCCTAAAGAGTTTTGGTATCTCTGTCCCTTTTCCTTCACTAGCCCCTGGCTCCGTCATCTCTGCACCTTCTGTCACCTACTCAGGCCTTCTAATTCTTTTAACAGCATTTGTGGGAGCCCTCTCTGTGAGACGTAACACAGTTTGGGCGAACATGGGCTCCAAGAGTCCCTGTACTTAGGCCTCCCCCGGAGCTGGGACCGCAGGGGTGAGCCACCACACCCAGCTCTGCCAAGGGAAGCAGAGGAGGGGAAGCTGCTTCTCTGCCCCGCGGCTCTGTCGCAGGCCAGCTGGGGCTGCCTTACTCCTCCCGCACAAATCCTGCATGGCCACCCCTCCCGAAGGCAACCACGCCATGGTTTGGGGCACCTTATGTCAGGCTCTGAAAATTCTGGCGGTGCAGGCTGAGGTGTTTCTTTAAAAGTCTCACGGGGCTCTGTGTCTCCCCCAGGAGCCAGCAGCACAGTGGGTAGCTTCGGGGGTGGTTGTTCGTTTTTTCTTCCCTTGTCCTGTTCTGAAACAGAAACTTTGGGGGTACTAGTATTTAATGGATGTAAAACAGATTTTTACCAACTTCAAGATGAAAAGCTTTCGGGAGAAACAGTTTTTTTCTCTGCCATGAGCTCTCTTTAAAATTTTTTCACCTTGTCCCAATTTTGAATATCTAAAGTTTCCACCTGCAGGAACCAAGGATTGTACTTAATTATTTCCTGGAGTGTTTTGGAGATACTGTTAGCTGACTCTGTGCACTTTGCTTTCTTTCAAAGAGATTTTAGCAACTGAATATGTAATTTTTGTTCAGTAGAAAAAAGATTTTAAATAAAGAGCTTTTGAAGAATGAGATTGCCCCTTGGCAAAAAAAAAAAAAGAGTTGTTTTTTTTTTTTTTTAAAGAAAGAGATTTATTTTTTAAAAAAGTAGTTTACTCTTTGTTTCATTTTTTTTTTTTTGCTTGTGGATGAATATTCATGACAGTATTATTCATTACAGCTAAAAAATAAATTACATCCACATTCCTATCAATCAATAAACAGATAAAGTGTGGTGTGTCATACAATGTAATATTCTTTGTCAGTATAAAAGAATTCAGTGATGATATGTTACAGTACGAATAAATCTTGAAAAGGGAAAAAAGCTAGACAGAAAAAAATCTCATGCTGTACATTTCCACGTACATTAAATTCCAAATTAGGCATATCTATAGACACAGAAAGCTCAACAGTGGTTAACTAAGCCTGGTAGGATTGAGGGAATTAAAACCAAACTATTTCTCCAATAGTTTATATATTTCTCTACCATTATCATTACTCCAGTCACCAAAACTTTCATTCAGGGTCTAAAAAAATTCTCTCTTTCTTTTCTTCTCTTGAACACTACATTAAGTCAACCTCTAATCCACTCTGATTTTTTGATCTTGTGTTTGCAGCAATACTTCATGCCATTATCTCTTCTTTTTTTACTCTTTGTTTTAATCTCAGCAGAATTATTACTCACATTGAAAGCCCTTAGCTCCACATCAGACGTCTCCAGGAATCGTCGCACAAGATCCATATGCCATTGAAAAACACTCCTAGTAAACCCACCATGTGGGCAAGAATGCCATGGGTTCAGGCCACGATGGGCGCCAGTCAGTGGCAGCCCTTCCCATGGTGCCAGTGACTGAGGACCCCTGCAGTGAGTCCCCAGTCTCCTGCCAAGTGTTATGACATAAGAGAGGAAAGAAAGAGCAAGAGATAAAATAGAGGTGCAGCAGGAATCGGAGGTGACCGGTTGTTCTTGGGGAACGAAAGGCCATGAGGTACCCAGAACTTTGGTATTGGTACTTGTTTGGCAAGACAAGAACACGTGCAGACATCCCCTGGACTCAACTTATAACTGTGGTCCCTAACAGTAGTGTTCTGAAGAGGTAAATTATCAAGAGAAGAAATGGGTGTACTCCCGATATTTTAAGGGCTACCTCATGGAAAAGGGATCAGCTGTACCTAGAATGGGGACAAAAGATGGAACCAAAATGAATATCACCAAAGAAAAGGTGGCAGACTTCAATTCCATATCAAGATGAGCTTTCTAATGAAAAACTATCTTCTACCTGTGGTGTACAATGTGCTCAGCGTTACTTAACCTACTTAGATTTTTCTTTTTTAAATAAAAACTTATTTGCTATTTCCTTGGGTGGTAACCTAAGAAGAATTTTTGTCAAATAACTAACAACCAACTTGAGGGAAATGGAGAGGAGAGCACATAATACTCTAGAAATAATTATTTTCTATAAACCGTCCATATATCCAATGAGGGAGAAAGAGAGAGAGAGAGAGAGAGAGAGAGAGAGAGAGAGAGAGAGAGAGAGGTTTCTAGTCAGTATTTTTGTCAGTGGATTCAAAAGTCATATATAGAAAATAAATATAAAATACTCTTCCAGAAAAAGTTATTATGAAAATTAAGAGGGCCTTTAAATATTTAAATAATTAGAGTTTACAAAGAATGAATTGAAGAACAGGAAGGGCCCAAAGAAAAGGATCATGGTTGAGGATTGGGAAACAGATGTAACACTGAGTTGGAGGGAAGAGGAATCCATTCTAAAGTCATCTCTGCCCCTGAGTCTTCCAGGATCCTGGAGCAGTAGGGAGAGAAGGGCTTCATGTCTTGGGCTCTAGCCGGCCATTGCTCTGCCAGGTATGAACCACACAAGCAAGTCCTTGAACCCTACTTGACTTGTTTCTTCATCTGTGACATGAGGAACCTGGATCAGATGACTGCTGGATCAGAGATCTTCGCTTGTTCCAAGCAGAGTATCCAGGGGGAGACCTAACCCACAGAGCCCCGTTCCATATGCTTTCTGCATTCATTCAACATGCACTGGACCAACACAGAAATAGCTGCCATTCCATCATAGAAATATTAGAAAAGAGTAATAAACCAAGCTAAAATGAAATCCTGCCTGAAAATACATACACATATTTTCAAAATTGATGTGACCCAAAAAGGGAATAAGATCTAATCGGCCAGTGAATGACACCAACCTGAAACCCCCAGGGTAACCAAACCTTCTAACTAAGTTCTTTAATCTCTGAGTCATTCACAGCACATTTTGTCATCTGCACATGGAAAGAAGAAGTGTCTTTGAATATTTAAACACACTTTTAAAATATTAAACATCTCCCACAGGGAGTGGAAGTGATATACTTATGCTGTGTCATTATCTCTCGGAGAACCACCTGCACCTGTTCACAGTTCACAGCCAAGTTCAATGTTCTTTTAACAAGAAGAGGATCACAGACCCCAGTATCCTCTCCCTCGCAGTCAGCAGCAGGCACAGGACAGTGAGGGACCAATGAAGACCAGGCGAAAACTCACTGCCTTCTGCTCTTTGGGTCCCAGTGAAGGAGCTGGGAAGTGACTCTGCCACCTGCATGGTCCTCAATAGAAAAAAGCACTATTTCTACATAGCTCAAAACATTGCTTTCATTTTCTCAGTTTTCAGTGAATGCCTATGGGGACCTACTTCCTTTTTTTCCTGGTAGGAAAATATAGAAACTATTCATTTTCAAACCTAGATGTTGCCAAGTTAGGAAAAAAAGAAAAAGAAAGAAAAGAGCAGAATTGAGAAAGTACATGGCTCTAATGGTGGACTGGACAATATGTCGGTATCATTCAGGTGAGAGAGCTGGCCATGTTAGTTTCTGTGACTGCAAACTGACTTATTCTTCCCTTGTTGTTCTCTCCTCTGCACCCATGCACACATGCGCAGAAGACACCCATTACCCCTCCATCCAATACAGCTACCCCTCCACTTTAGGACGTGTGATGTCACTCTTAGCCCTGCTGCTTACCAGCTTGAGAACATGTGCAGGTCTCATAAGTCTTCATACTTCATCCTTTTTTTGTGAAATAAGAATCAAAAAGGCTGCATTGCAGATTTGGGTGATGAACAAGGCCATCATACAAGTGAGGTGTTTTGTAATACATAAAACAGGAAGCCAACCGTGCTTCCCTTACCGCATCACTTGGCAGGGGAAGGGGTTGTGAGATTAGGGCAATGCTGGTTACTGAGTCAGGGTCTCCGTGAAGCAAAGCCTGGGTTTAACCTCCAGGCAAACAGGTATGGTGGAGCATGAATGACTGAGGCAGGGGAATCTCAAATTCAAGCCTAGCCTGGAGAATTTAGCAAGAAGCTGTCTCAAATTGAAAAAAAAATTAAAAGGCTATGTAAATATACCACTTCCCCATAATGAATGTAATCATGGTGTACAGCAAATATGCACTAATTAAAAAAGGCTGAGGATGTAACTCAGTGCAAAGGTTCTGGGTTCAATCCCTAGTACTGGAAAAGAATCCTAGGCAGCCACAGAGGTCAGAGCAGAAACAATCAGTTAGGAAATGTTTGCATAATGATAAGCCACTAACCATGCTTATTTCTGATAGTAAGGGTGAATGAAATCATTTTTCTTAGATTATTTTATTGTTTTATGTAGAATGAAGAAAAGAAATGGATTTGTAGTGATAAGTAGAAGTTATCCCAGTAAACAAATTTTATCCTTTCTTTGCCAGTAAACGCTCCTTTCCACTGAGAAATACTATCAGCAGCACCAAAACAAAATGCACAGTCCACCCCTTGTTAAAATGCAAGAAGTGTAATCATATTTGTCACATTATGATTGCACAATCAAAAAGGTAAATGTACATATCCCTAGCATGCCATGACCTAGGACAAAAACAAGTATTAAAAAATGAAAGCTAAAAATGCACAGAGAAGGTATATGCAAATAAAATTTGAGAAGAATACGATACTTGTTGAGTATCATGTGCTTCACAAATATTACCATGGGATGTGGAGTGGTACTGGAGATTGAGTCTTGCACATGCTAAGCAAATACTCTACCACTGTGCCACAGCCACAGTCCCACGGAAATTATCTTGTTTACACCTTACAACCTCAAGAGATAGGCACTATCATTACCTCATTTCACAGAGGAGAAAACTGAGACTATGGAAGGTTAGTGTGCCTCAAGTCACTCATTTAGAAAGTAGGCAATTCACTGATCTGACAAACTCTCCATAAGTCTGAATCTGGCCTCTTTTCTGTTCTCTGTTGCCTATGTTGTGAAAGTATAACGCATATGTGAAAAGTTAAGGATTTAACTATCTTCAGCGACAGACTATAATTATTTGTAAGTTTGGGGAAACTTGGATTTTATTTTCCCAGGAAATCAATAGGGTAAAACTTTTCTTCATTTAATGATATGATTGCCTTCTCTTATTTTGCCTAAGATTTTCCCACTTAGCAAGTTTAATAAATGTTTGAGGTTCTTGAGTTATTTCTTAATAAAAATCATTTTGTTCTGTAATATCACTGGAAGATAGTCATTAAGTGAAATGGATATCAATCCTTTAAATTTTGCTCCTATCACTTGTGCTATTCAATGGCCTGAAAGGGATTTAATCCAAGAATTACAATGGAAGCATCATCAGATCATGTCTTGGTCAGTGTCTTTGCAGTAGGCAGAAATTTTTATTTAGAATTTTCTTTCCTGGTGAATGGGAAATGATGGAAAGGCAATAAGGTACTACCCAAAGAAAAAATATAAATACCCTATAAATGTTTAAAAAGATACCCTGCCTTCTATAATGATAACCAAAGACAAAAATGGGAATTTTTGTTTTAATGAGATGCAATCGTGGAGAGAAGACATGATGAAATCAGGTACAAATTACAATCTGGCTGTATGGTCACTGATGGTGCAGCCTTATTTGGAGGGTAATGCAACAAACTATCAGAAAACTTACAATATCATCCTTTTATTGGTACGAATCCTAATTTAAACTAATTAAGTGAAACAAAATATAGAAATTACAGGCTCCTCTAAGTGGAAAATCCCAAAGGAGACTTCTGGCAAAGCAGGGTCCAGAGAAATGAGTACATCTGGGCTTGTTCTCCCTGTTCCTCAGTCCAGCTTTCTTCTCTCCGATTGTGATTTCCATTAGTGCTTCTCAGGTGGTGGCAATATCTGTAGCTTTATACCCTACATGCCAAAGTCCAGGGAGAGCAGACTGCTCTCCTCTAGCAATTCTAATTCAAGGGTTAATCAAAAACTGCGGTGTGTGTTCACATTTTTAAAAATATCACTGTAAAAGACACATTGGCATTAATTCCCCTCCCTTCAAACACATTTATTCCATTGGTTTTGCCAATTTTTGAAGCAATCTGGAAGTCCTCTTTCATGAGTGTCTTTTGTGAAGGATGGCTAAAAATATGGTGACTGCTCCTGTGGAAAGGCAGGCTGGTAAAAATATTATGGTGCTTCCTTATTCACCAGATTCGATACTGTGTGACTTCTGACTCTCACAAGGTACCATGAAAGACACACGTTTGGGATGGGTGCAGCCCATGAGGTAGCTACAGTAGGGCAACTAACAGTCGTGAAAAAGGACTTCAAGAACTGCTTCACAGAGTTCAGAGAAACATGCGATAGCATGATTGAAGTGTAAAGGAGTATTTTGAGAGGCAATAATGGCAATGTGCTATGTATTTATTTATTTTTACTTTTATTTGGTACATGTTTGCAATCATAATGAACACATTCATCCTGGGAATTGGTACATACTCATAGCGCATGTTGGTCCATTTCACTTGTCATTTCCCGTCCCTTCCACCCCTGACCCTTCAATCCTAAATTTCCTTCCCATCTGTTAAAGGTTTACCTTCCTGTTTCCTATCATCTTGTTATTTTGGTCTTTAAATTATTTATACTTTGGAGGTCTCCTATAAGAGAAACCATGCAATATTTAACTTTCTGTGTCTAAATTATTTTGCTTAGCATTCATAGTCTCAAGGTCATCCACTTTCCTCCAAATGACTCCAATTTATCCTTCTTTATTGCTGAGTAAAGCCCTATTGTGTATAAATATCACACTTTCATTACTCATTCATCTGTCACTGGACATGTAAGCTGTTTCCAAGACTTAGCTATTGTGAGTTGTACTATTATGAATACAGGTAGGCATGTTTGACTGTAATATGATGTCTTTAACTCTTTTGGAAAGATACTCAGAAGAAGTATTCCTGGGCCCAATGGAATTTCTACTTTTCATTCATTGAGGATTCTCTATACTGATTTCCATAGTGATTGTACTGGTTTACATTCCCACCAACCATGTAGAAGGTTTCCATTTCCCCCACAACCTCATCACCATCTTGTCTTGTTTTCGAGTTCATGATGACAGCAGTTCTTTCCAGAATAAGATGGAAACACAGGCTATTGATTTGCATTTCTCTACAATGACCAATGATGTAGAACATTTGTCCATGTACTTTCTGGCCATTTGTACTCCTGAGAATTATCTATTCACTTCAATTACCCATTTTTGATTAGATCTTTTATTTTGGGTGGTCTAAAGTTTTCAGTTCTTTATATACTATAGATATTAGGCCTCTGTCCAAAGAGTAGCTGGCAAAAACTTTTTCCCATTCTGTAGGTTGCCTGCTCATTTTGCTAGTTGCTACCTTTACTGTGCAAAAGCTTTTTAATTTGATATTATCCCATTTGTTGATTCTTGGTATTATTTTTTATATAATTTGGGATCTGTTCAGAAAGTCCTTGTCTATACATGTCTTTAAGAGTTTTATCAGGGTCAGGTATGGGGACAGCAACTCAGGAGGCTGAGGCAGGAGGATCACCATGAGTTTGAGGCCAGCCTGGGCTGCATAGTGAGATCCTGCCTCAAGAAAAAATAAAATAAAATAAAATAAAATAAAATAAAATAAAATAAAATAAAACAGAGAGAGAGAGAGAGAGAGAGAGAGAGAGAGAGAGAGAGAGAGAGAGAAATAGAGAGATTTATCTAATTTATCTTCCAGAAGATTCAGTGTTTCTGTTTTAATATCTAGGTCTTCAACCATTTTCATTTTATTTCAGGATAAGATGGGAGATATGGGTCTAGATTACTTCTTCATGGGAAAATCCCTGCACCATCTTGTGAAGAGGTTATCTCTTCCCCAGCATATGTTGCTAGCCCCTTTGTCAAAGATAAGATGACTGAATGTATCTGGGGCTGTTTTTGCATCCTCTGATCCATTGATCTGTATGTCTGTTTCTGTACCAGTAGTATGCTGTTTTTCTTCCTGTAGGTTTGTAATATAACTTCAAATTCAGGATTTTGATGCCTAGGGCTTTGCTTTTGTTGCCTAGAGTTGCTTTCATTGTTCTGGGACTCTTCCAGTTCCATATAGATTTTAGTTCTTTTCTAGTGCTGTGAAGAATGATATGGGCATTTTGGTTGGGACTGCATTAAATCTATATATTAGTTTTGGAAATACAGGCATATTGGTTCTACCTATCTACGAAGAGGAGACATCTTCGTAGAAAAAAAAGGAAAGAAGGACACAATTCAATGGTATTACAAATAAAAAAGGTAAAATAAAAGACACCACTGTAATACAGAAGATCATTAGTAATCGTTTTGAAAACCTGTAATCCAATTAATTTACAATATTGGTTCTACCTATCTACGAAGAGGAGATATCTTCCTATTTTCTGATGTTCTCTTTAATTTCTCTCTCTCTCTCTCTCTCTCTCTCTCTCTCTCTCTCTCTCTGGATACTGTAGTTTTCATTATAGAGGTCTTTAAATTTTTTGGTTAGCTTAATTCCTAAGTATTTACTTTTTCTTGATGCCATTATAAATGGCACTGTTTTCTTAAAATCTTTCTCAGTAAGTTCATAATGGTGTATAGGAACACTACTGATTTTTGTGTGCTGGTTTTGCATTCTGTTACATTGCTGAATTTGTTTTTTAATTCCAGGAGTTTTTGGTAGAATTTTTTTTGGGTCTTCTAAGTAAGGAATGTCAACTGCAAATAATGATAATGTGATTTCTTCCTTTCCGATACATAGCCTTTTCAATTATTTCTCTTGTCTGATGTTTTAGCTAAACTTTCAAGTACAGCAATACCTGAGTTCATGAACACTTTGGTTTGCAAACAATTGAGTTCTGAAATGAAAGCATTGGGCAAAATTTTGCTCCTGTTAGCAAACTTCGCATTGGTTGACAAACATGACCACAGCCATCTTCCCTAAACACGAACACAACTCTCTTCCCCCAAAGTGTGAAACAAATTAAGTTCATAAACTTAGGTACCACTGTACTATGTCGAACAAGAGTGGTGATAGTGGATATCCTTGCTTCATTTCTGATTTTAGAAGGAAAGTTTTCAATTTTTCCCCATTTAACACAACGTTGACTGTTGGTTTGTCATAAGGGCTTTTATCAGATTGAGATAAGGTCCTTCTATATCTGTATTTTTCAGGGTTTTTTTTTTAAATCTTGAATGGATGTTGGATTCTGTCAAAGACTTTTTCTGCATCTCTTGAGAGGATCGTGTGATTTTTTTTTTCCTTACCTCTGCTTATGCAATGTATTACATTCACTGTGTGTGCTGGACCATCTCTGCACCTCTGGGTTGAAGGTTATTTGGTCATCATACAGTCTTTCTAATGATACTATTTGCCAGTATCTTAGAATTTTTTCATCTATGTTCATTAAAGAGAGCATCCTATAGTTTCAGTTTTTCATTAGGTTCTTGTCTCGTTTCGGAATCAGAGTAATGCTACCTTCCAAGAAGACTTTGGAAGGACTCCTACACTTTCAGTTTCCTTAGTTTGAAGAGTATTGGCACTGGCTCTTCCCAGAAGATCTTATAGAATTCAGTGGTGAATCCATTGGGAACTTAGACATTAGTAGATGGTAGATTTTTATTACTGCCTCAATTTCATTGCCTGCTATTGGATTATTCAGGGCTTTTATATCTTCTTGGTTCAATGTTGGTAATTCATATGTATATAGAAATCTATCCATTGTGTCCAATATCTCCAATTAATTGGATTACGGGTTTTCAAAATGATTACTAATGATCTTCTGTATTTCAGTGGTATCTTTTATTTTACCTTTTTTATTTGCAATACCATTGAATTGTGTCTTTCCTTTTTTTCTTAAGATTGGCTAAGGGAGCCGAGCTTGGTGGTGCACACCTGTAATTCCAGCACTCAGGAGGCTGAGGCAGGAAGATTGTTGCAAGTAGAGACCAGCCTGGGCTACAAAGTGAGTTCAAGACCAGACTGAACTGCATAGTGAGAACCTGTCTCAAAAAAAAAAAAAAAAAAAAAAAAAAAGAAAAGATTAGCTAAGGGTTTGTTTGTTTTGATATTCTTTGGAAGAATCAGCTCTTTGATTCCTTGATTCTTTTTATGTTTTAATCTCAATTTAATTACTTTCTGGGGTTTTTTTTTGTTTGTTTGTTTGTTTTTGTTTTGTTTCGGGTTTTTTTTGCAGCACCTGGGATTGAACTCACAACTTTGTGCCTGCCAGGCAGGCGCTTAAGCCACTGAGTCAAACTCCCGGCCCTGGTTTTTTGAGGTAGGGTTGCACCGTGTAGCTCAGGCCAACCTTGTGCTTGCGCTGTAGCCCAAGCTGGCCTCGAACTCAATGCTCCTCCTACCTCAGACTTCCGAGTGCTGGGATTAAAAGCGTGCACCACCACGCCCAGCCTCTGCTCTGATTTTTAATTTCCTTTCTTGTACTAGCTTTCGGATCTGGATTGTTCTTGTTTTTCTAGGACCTAAAGGTACATCACTAGGTTATTATGTGATTGACTGTTTTCTATAAATTTCCTTCTTAAGATTCTTTCATGTCTTACATCAATATTCTTGGTTCTGGTATACCGTACTGGCATTATTGTTTGATTCTAGAAACTAATCTATTCCTTGATTTCTTCTGTGACCCATTGATTGTTCAAGAGTTATTGTTTAATCCCCGTTTGTTTGCATAATTTCTGCATTTCCTTGTACCATTGATTTCTAGTTACGTTGCACTATGATCTGATAATATGCATGAGAAATGTACAGTTTGCTACCAAGTGAAAAAATACACTCAAAACTTCTCACACCAAATATGCAATCCTCTGGCACAAATGTTCGGATTCTCAGGACACCAGTTGCATGGCCATCTGTTCTAACACTATCTATGTGGAGGTAGCTTCAGATCCCACAGGTTAAAGGGCTCAGTTGCACAAGTTTACTGCTACTTCAGACGTTAACTCTGAGTGTTGGCTTCCCATGTTTTTGATGGACAGGCTATAGATTGGGGGGTTCCTATGAACCTTTTCTTGGGCTTTCATTTTAGCAAGGGCTCACAGAATACAGGGAAATGCTCTCATTAGTGTTCACATCTCAGGAACAGCCATTTGAAGAAGTTACACAGAGAAAGGATCGAAGGGGAGATGAGCCGAGTTCCCATCCACTGATGGCCCCTTGATGCATGGTCTTATTTTGTTGTTGAAAGATTTTTCACACAGTTCAGCCTCCAGCACAGCCTCTTTCTGCCCAAATTCAGACATGTGGGACTGGAAGTTCCAGACCTCTAATTACCTGATCTTTCTAGGGTTCAGCCCACTACTGAAGCTATCTAGGGGTGCCACCCTAATTTACCTTGTTAGCATAAACCCATATATGATCAAATTAGAGCTTTTACCATAACCCATAGTTAAATCACACTTGATACCATAACTAATCGTTATATACACATATTTTCCCTTTTTTATTTTATGAAAAAACAAAGCAATATTTCATAACAAAATAAGTAAAAAACAATAGTTAATATACAGTATCATTAACCTCAAAGTAGTTACTCAGAGTACAAGACATAAGTCAAAGAGATTCTTACAAAGAAGAAAAATAATAAAACTTTTTCAATCACCTAAGACTAAACTAGTAGCATAAATGAAACAAATTTGCACATAAAATACTTTTGAAACAATGGAATTTGTAAATTGGGGAAGCATTTGAACTTCTCCCTGCTTCCTGCCTTCATATTTATCTCTTCTATTTTGCCATATGTATAGATAGACAGACAGACAGTTGAAACCATGCAGTATTTGAGCTTTTGCGTCTGACTTACTTTACTTAACATCATGTTCTCAAGTTTCATCCATTTACCTATGAATGCCCCAAATTTATTTCTTTATGGTGGCATAGGACTCCATTGTGTGTGAATACATTTTCTTTA
>RJWM01039756.1:0-15905 GCA_004363535.1 Dasyprocta punctata
CTGACTTATGTACGTGTCTCTCCCGCACTCGGTAAATGATGACGGTAAGAGGTTTGAGATCAATTCTCATCTTGTGTGCTCTGCGGCAGGAAACTCTGATTGCGATTCACAATGTTACTCCCTGTCAGGCTCTCTCTCAAAATGCAGAAAGACTAGGAAAAAATGCATCGTTTACCTGAAAGAGGGAGGGTGGTGGGGATAAGCACCAGCAGGAATCAGGAGCCACTTCACATCGCCTCTGACTGAAAGAGTTGGACACTGGGCTCCTCCCTGCCCATCTCCACCCTCGGAGCCCTGAGGGCCACCTGCACCCAGTGTGAGTGATCAGATCGACTCGTGCACTCCCTGCCACAATGCCAAGCTTTTATCATGGTTCACAGGGCCAGGGGGAACCTTGCGTGTGTGAGGCCCTGGTTCCATGCCTCACACCACTAAAGAGAAAAAAAAAGGGAAAACAAACCCAGAGCACTTGCTCCTGCCCAGAGATGCTCATCCGGTGGGCTGAGGTGGTCCAGCACCTGCACTGGCAATGTGTGCCTGTCATGGCATCAGCACAGGTGACCTATGAACCCCCCTTGGAAATTCTGTCCTCTAAGTCCAATCTCCAAAGCCTGGTGCCACCTGCTCTCCTTAGTCCACGATCTCCTATCCCCTCTTCTGGATATGCCAAGTGCCTTCCCAATTGACAGGGTTCAGAGGGCCATGGCACAGGCTTTAGCCACCAGCCCCAAACTCCATCAGCTCCTCTAGTGGTCATCACTTGATTTAGACAATTCTCATTGCCTCAGCGCCTGGAAAGTGCTGCAAGACAAGCTATCAATATGTCTTTGAGATAGAAAATTCTGGAGGCACTAGCATTCTTTCCTGTTTCAATGTTCTGATGGCCTATATCTCTCTACCCACATCAGTTCCTGCCCTAACCACCCATACCCATTCTTTGAGTGACCATGTGTGAGGTACCTACCTCCCAGCTACCTGGAATGCCCTGGAGGGAAGAGTGTTGGAACTGGATCATCCCATGGCTGGATTGGGAAGGGAAAAGAGGATGAGAAGGAGACGGAGCAGGAGACAGAACTCACAGCTCCGAGTCCTTTCATAATCAGCATTAATACACCCATGAGGGTGGAGCCCAAATGATCTAAACCCCTCTCATTAGGCCCCACCCCCAACACTGTTGCCCTGGAGACCAGGTTTCCAACACAGGCTCCTCAGGGAACACGTTCAAACCTCAACAACCTCCAGGTACACAGTATGAGTCTGAAATCAGAGAGGCCTCTGCAGCGGCAGCAAGAGGCAGGTAAGAAAAGTGAGTGGATGAATGGGCACTGGGCCAGAGGTGACCAGTGACTGTTGGGGGACAATGCCATGGCTTCCCTGTGTGACACGGGGATGGCAAGCCCCAAGGACAGCAGCAAGGGGTTCTGCCAGACCTTTCAAATCCTAGGCCACTGCCATAGCTCAGCTCTGAGTCAGGGACACGTGACTGTGAGACCCTCCAACTCCCTTGTTCAGAATCCCAGGGTCCCTTTGCCACCTTCTTCCAAACCCTCGGCAACCAGATTCACCTCCTCGTGAAATCAACATCTCCTTGTCTTTTGGGGGACTATTAAATCCTGAAGAAGATGCTATAATGAACTTCTTTTCCTCAAGAGTAGGGGGATGTTTGGTCATTTTAAAGCTTCCTCTTCTGGGTTATCAAAAGTCTTGCCCCCCTACTCTGGCTCCCAACAGATATTCTGGGACCTCTAGATGTTTACCAGGTCACAAGCCCCTTAAAATTGTATGTGATATTTTGTGTGTACATTTATGGTTTTTCATCCTACTTCAAAAGAACGAAAATCACTGGTATAGAAATAGCATCTTTGCAACCAAAATGGCCCAGGTTGACATTTGTCAAGCAGAGGCCTCTGGGCGGACCACTAAAGCCACGGGAGGGTTTGCTGCAGGTCCCTCTCCGTGAGCACCGGGCTCAGAATTCCAGCCCGGTCCCCCTGGAAACCCAGACCCGTGCTCTGGGCAACAACACTCACTTTCTCCCTTTACCCTCTGCACCCCTGCTCAAGACCCGTGCAAGCAATTCCCATTCTACAGACGGGGACACGGAGGCAGAGGCAGGTTATGGGATGTCCCTGAGATCACAGGACGAGTAATCAAAAGAGGCTGAACCTTGGAAGTAGAAGGAAAAAGGAAAAGGAGGTGGAGAGAAGGAAAAGAAAATAAGAGGAGGAGAACAAAACACTTCTTTGTTCTTCTGAAACTCAAGCTCCCAACTCTCCCGAGCCAGCTGTGTGCTGAATTCTGGAATGTTTCTCGAGGCAAAGATAGCTTCTTTCCCTTCTGCCACATTTTCCTCGGCTTCCCACCTGCTTGCTGCTGTCTGCTGCTGCCGCACCTCCTGCTGCTGGGAGCAAGGAGCAGAGCCAGGCTGGGTGAGACCTGGGCTCCATCTGCCCGCTTTCTGGGACTGTCTGAAGGTAAGCCGGCCCCACCACCCTTTGCCAGGAGGCCGAGAAGCCTTGGGCGGCACTGCCCGGCTCCCGGCCTCTCTCCGCACAAGAAGCTGGTACCAGTGCCAGCCCCTGGTGCCACTCAGCCAGATGGCAGGGGAAGCAAAACAAAAGTGACCTTGTTAGCGGAATGTGTCTTCCCGGGAGAAGCTATTTTTGTTGTGGCTGTGAACTGAAGTCATCTCGGCTGAATTCTCCTTCCCAGTGAGGGCTGTGGAATGTTAATTTGTTCCAAAGTTCAGTATTTTGATTAGAACCAGGAGTGCCAGATTTTGTCAGAAACATTTTGGAATAGAGTAGGCTCCTGTTCTCTCTCTCTCTCTCTTTCTCTCTCTTCCTTTTTTTGCTCCCTTTCTTTCTCCCTTGGCCACTGTACAAAGTAAATGTTGTTGTAGCAGCCGCTCCTGGGAACAGCCCATCACAGATTGGAGCTGCGGGCAGAGCTGGCTCCTCCCTGCAGCCGCGACCTTCTTGCCACAGAGACACCCAGCCGGGGGACAGAAGTGGAACAACACTGTCGGGACACGCCCTGGGTCTGCTTGGAAAGAGCACAGAGCCCGGCACAGAGCCCAGCACTCAGGGGCCGCCCGGAAAATACATGTGTGCTAAAAGAACAGGCTTCCCTAAAACAAAGCTGGCAGTTTCTGTAACCAGGAGGTCACCGTCAAGGGCACTGTCTGAGAGCCCTTCGTTCTCTCCATCTTTGGTTCTCTTTCCCCAGTATGCTCCCCCATCTGTTTTGGGGTTGGGGACAGGGATGGAACCCAGGACCCTGCTCATGCTAAGCAATCACTCTACCACTGCCCCCTTTCTCCTTCCAAAGGAGTTACGAACCCAAGTAATGCACGATTCTCCTGGATGGCAACATAAGCACAGAAGAGAGGAAAGTACTCCTAGCTCCACCCCAATCCTAACCCTTGGGGGTCCCTAGGTAATGAGGTCTGGGCTCCCCAGGGTGACCTCACCAGCACTTGTGTTATCTGTCACCACTCTGGTGGAGAAAGATGGTTTGTACTTTGTGTTGTATGTACAGTGGATGGAAGCATGGACTTCAGATTCAGGCTGCCTGGGATCTGATCCTGGCCCCATGGCAGTGGTAGTAGCAGCAGTGTAGACAAGTGAGCCCGGCAGAGGGTCCGTTTCGTGGTGTGTGACCACGAACAGCAGAAGTGGCTACACACAGTTTGATGTGGGGCGGGACACGTTTGCTGACCCATGCTAAGTGCTGGGATCGGGCGGCTGGCTGTTATGACTGCTGTAGCCCAGGGTGTGGGGCCCTCCCACGCTATGCGTTCTCCATCTGTCGCCCAGGCTCTGTGCTAGGCTGGGAGAGACCCCAGGGTGGTGAGTTTGGGTTCTGTTCCTGCTGCTACAGGGCTGTGTGGTTTCTCAGTGGCCTCTTCTATGTCCGGCCAAGAGGAAGAGACAGCATTCCCAGGATGAGATCCTGTGGGCGGGACTCACAGAGGCCACAGAGCCAGGCCAGGCATCTACAGGACCAGTCCCCCATGCCAGGGCAGCTTCCCGAAGAGCAGGATTCCGAGGTACAGCAGAGTTCACCAAGACAGAGCTGACAACGTGGGAGCCTTCTGACCTCCGTCACCTCCCCTCTTCACCCCTCCATCCCCACTCTGGCGGCAGCCAGGAAATCGCACCTTCACAGAATAAGGAACAGGATTTCTGCTGTGCCCCAGCCCCTGGAGCTTCCTTTCCTGGGCTGATCCCACAGGTCCTCCGCTTGGCTTCCGAAGGGCTCCAGCAGGAGAAACCAGATGCCCTGGGCCGCCCCCCCACACACACACTTGCAGCCCATGTGGACGGTGAGGACCTCACCGAGGTGCCAGTGGGCTGGGCCTTGGATCCACAGCGGGAGGGGAAGACGCTGTGTGTGCCAGGCGGACTGTGCTTGTGCAAGGGGCCCCAGAGCTGGAGGGAGGCCTGGCTGGCCAGCCCTGCTCTCCCTGGCCGGGCTGCGAGGGCTCTGCTGGAGGCTGCCATCCGCTGCTGCAAACATCTGCGCCTCCGCCTTCCTCCTTCCTTCTGCACCAGCCAGCTGTCTGTCCTTCCTCCACTCCCCCTCCAGCTGCGCCGCCTGCCTCTCCCCAGCAGGGCTGTCCAAACGGGTGTGCAGACGATCGGGAGACTCCAGGCCTGTTGGGCACCAGCAGCCATCCTTGCAAGGTCCCAAACCGGTCACAGGTGTGACGCGTGCCAAGAGACCTAAGAGGAACAAAGTCCTGTTTGCAAAGTCAGCACCTCTGGATATTGTGTCTCTGCACTGCACAGAGACCATGCTGATTCCCTGACTTCCGCCCTCCCTTGGCTCTGGTTCCCAACAAGAACAGAAGTACACTAACTCACCTGGGCTTCGTCAGCATTCACCTGGCTGGGCAGCTCATGCTTTTATGTCAGGCCAGACAGATGGAGGGGGTGGCGGGTATAAAAAGTCGTGGGAGCCTCTTTGTCCACTGTGCATTTCCGCTTTGACTTAAAAAGCAGTAGTTCCAGGGTGAATGGAGGTTTAAAGCCGAACTGTGCTGTCTTGCTGTGAATTAAAGATCAATTAGAAATGAGGTTTCAACGTCAGAGGAAAGAATATGCATGCTTACTAGATAATCGGCTTGTACTGACTTTTCAAAATGTATACAAATTATGCCCAGAACACACTGTTTCTATAACATGAGCATCTCTAGGCAAGCCCCTGCCTGCACAGAAAGTTCTCTTTCAGCGAACAATCTCGGTGTGAGCACGAGGGACACAAAGAGCCTCACAGACTCTAAAACGAGGACTCAGAGGGCCTGGGATACAGTTCAGAGGCACAGAACCTGTACTCAGCGTGAGTGTGAGGTTCTGAGTTCAATTCCCAGTACCAAAAAAAAAAAAAAAAAAAAGATAAAACAAGGACTCAGAGTGTTGACCCGCTTTTCTCCATATACATTGGGATCCACAGTTTATTAGATTGTTTCTTTTGTATCCAGATGTTTGAGAAGGCAAGGCCCCTTATATTCAGAGACTATGTGTCCAGATGAGTGTTTGTTGAATGAATGCATGCATGAATGAGTGAATGAATGAATGAATAAACACGTGTGAACCCACCTGTGGGTGCTGAACAGTGAGGACATGTGAGGACATGTTGACATGCACATGTGGGTCATTTTACTACGTGTATGTCTGTGCACGTCAGCATCACTGATGTATGTTTTTATGGCTTGACCATTTGCTCTTTTTTAAATTTTTATAGTACAGGTTGGCGGCACATGCTTGCATTCCTGGTGGGGAGTTGGCGCATGTACCATAATGCATCTTAATTCTTCTTTCATCCCCCGCCCCATCTCTTGGTCCCCTTCCCTTTTGCAGAAGATGGATCTCCCTGTCTCCTATTATCTGTCTCTTACTTTGTTCTTCATTTATACTTTGGGTCTTGCATATAAAAGAAACCATGCAGTACTTAAGTTGTGTGTCTGGTTTATTTCACTTACCATTATGGTCTCGAGGGCATTCATTTTCCTACAGATGACTCATGTGTATCCTTATATATGGCGGAGTAATGCGCCACAGTGTATAGATACCACATTCTCTTTATCCTTTCATCTGCTGATGGACATACACGCTGTTTCCAAGATTTAGCTATCATGAATTGTGCTGCTATAAACATGGCCATGCATACGTCATGGTAAAATGATGCCTTTAAGTCTAGAGGACTAATATTGAGCGTATATAAAGATCTATAAAAAATTAGACCCCCTCCAAAAAAATAAAAGACCCAATCAGAAAGTGGGCAACTAAAATGAACACATTTCTCAGCAGAAAAAGTAAAAATGGCCAATAAATACAATAAAAAATGTTCAACACCTCTGGCCATTAGAGAAATGCAAATTAAGACACGCAAATTAAGATGAGATTCCATCTTATTCTAGACAGAATGGCAATCATCAAAAAATCAAATAATAACAAATGCTGGAGATGCTGTGGGGGAAAAGGAACCCTTCTACCTTGTTGGTAAAAGTATAAGCAAATAATTTAGAAAATCGGCATGGAGATTCCTCAAAAATCTAAAGCTAGAAATTCCATTCGACCCACCCCTCCCTTTCTAGATATCTTGACCATTTATTCTTAGAGATGACCTAACTATACACTCAAAGACTGCCAGCTGATATAATTCTATTGAAATGTTGGGCATTGTACTATTTTATTTTATAAATAAGGATAAAAAAATACATTGTAAACTCTCCAATCCTAGATGACTTCAGTTGTGTGAGGGGCCCTGACAAACGAAGTGTCCGTGGTTAAATGAGTTTGGGAAATTTGAGGTTAAATGGAACTAAACAGTCTCTATATATGAGGTATCTCAGATACTTTAAATGCCACGGTGCATGGTAACTAAATATGGAAAGATACACAGTCTTTATCACACTCATTTGGCTTTGGGATCCCTCCTTCGGGGAAGATTCTGTAGCAAATGCAGATAAAGTCTAGCCTAGGAGAATTTTGTGGGTGAGAAGAATTCATCTTGGCTGGGATTAGAGAGCAGACAGAGGCAGACAGAAGCAGAGTTAAGGTTTCTTCTTTTATTCACTCACTCAGTCAATCAACATGTCTTGTTGAGCAACTGTTAAGAGCCAGGCCTTATGAATAAGCCTGGAGATACAAAGATGCTTAAGGAGAGAATTTCCAACCAATCTCACTGTCTGGGAGAATCAGACAAGGAAGGCCTGTAGTGAGAGTAAGGGTGAGAGTCAAGAAAGAACTCACCCACGAAACACCTGAATTTGTCCACTTAGCCAATATGTGCCCTGTCATCTTTCTGTCACGGGGACAAAATACCTAACATCTGCAAATTAAAGGAGAAGAGGAAGGGGGCAGGACAAGATGGCAGAATGGTAAACAGCAGGGTAAGTGGCCTCCCTGAAAGATACTGCCCAGATGCTGGAATATAGCAACACGGGGAAGACAAGAAGGAGGGAGGCGGGTCCTCTGGACCCAGGAAGAATCTAAAGCGAGAATTGAAGCCCACAGAAAGAATGGAAAGAGGCACTTAGACAAGGCGGGCAGTGACTGGCAGCACCTCTGTCTGGAGCTGGACCTGCCCTGTGAAAGCAGTTGCTGCAACCTGGGGATGCACGGTCGGAGAGCTGCAGCCACGGCAGCAGCAACCCTGGAGTCCTCAGCCCAGCAAGATGGCATCAGAGGACAGCGGCAGTGAACGGGGAGCAGACCTGGAGAACTGTGAGTGAGAAGGTCCCCACTCTCCTGCGTGATGGGGAGATTGGCAGGGAGACATCTTGGAGTTGGGCTGGGGACTCCCAGCTGGGCGTGGACCCATGGAGTTTGCTCAGGCTGAGCCCTGTCTCTGAGAGCATACTGGGGGCCACCTTGGAGGGTCCCTGTGGGTGACAGGTTTGGTCTGGAAATGGCGGCTCCATGCGGGCTCCAGGGGTGTTGTGGAGTGTCCGCAGGTTCGCAGGTGGCCACCGGCTCCTGTGTACACCCCACCAGCCATCGCAGAGCCAAGCAGGCTGGGGAAAGGCAGTGGATAGCACTGTAACAGCGCCCCCGGTGGCAACCATCAGATATCCATAGTCAGCACCGGCTGGAGGAACCTGTCTTACTTCGGAGAGGTTGCGGCCAATGCAGGGAGTGCCTGGGTCCCCAGTACCAATTTGCCCAGGGGAACCCAGGAATATGCCAAGACAAAGAAGCAGGGGGCAGTCTCTGGCCTCCAGTTCAAGCAGAGCAAGCCCAGGAGATACAAACGCAGAAGAGATCAGGAGTCCCACAACTGACTTTTGTGAGGTGATGGCAACGGAAGTAAAGAAACAACTTCAAGAGGCTATAAAAGAAATCAGAACAGAAATACTAACTTCAACTAAAAGAAGAAATGAAAAACATAATAAAAGAACTGCTAGGCAACCCTAAAGGAGACATAGCTGAAAAAATGGAGCATAGGAAAACAAGGGAAACCTGGAATGAACAGTACAAAAAAGATTTAGAACACATGAAACAGATTCAAAGACATTATCAGAAATTCAAAAAATCCAATGAAAGCTGGCAAAACCACCTGAAGCAAACTAAAGATAGACTTTCAAACCTAGAAGACAGGTTCACAGCCTGTGATCATGAAAGGAAAGATCTCTTAATAATAACAAGAAACCTGGAAGTAACAATACAATGGCTGCAAGACAACCCAAAAAAACATAACTTGAGAATTAAAGGTGTGAATGAAAAAGCAGGGGTCAATACAAATCAAATTAAAAGCCTATTTACAGAAATAATTTCAGAAAACTTCCCAAGCATCGGAACAGGAAGTGACTTTCAGATAAGTGAAGCATATAGAACTCCAGCTAAACATAACCAAAATATACCTACACCCAGACATATAATAATCTAGATCCCAGAAAGTCAACACAAAAACAGAATATTAAAAGCTATTAGAGAAAAAAAACCAGATCACCTACAAAGGAAAACCCATCAGAATCAAAACAGACTTCTCAACACAAACCATCAGGTCCAGAAGAGCGTGGAGTGAAGTATTTCAAGCCCTGAAAGAAAACAACTTCCAACCCAGACTGATGTACCCTGCAAAACTATCTTTCAAAATCAATGGAGAAACAAGATACTTCCATGACAAAGAACAACTAAAGGAATTTATGACAATGAAGCCAATTCTACAAAGAATACTGAAAAACATTTTAGAGAGAGAAAAAAAAGTCCACAGCTCTAGAAACAGCAGCAGAGGGATATCATCGAGCAGGGCAGACAATTGAATATTCCATCATCAGGATTTGAGTCCAGTAATGTCCTCAATGAGTTGTTTAGTTTGATCTCATTCTATCTCGTCCTGCCTAATTTTATTATATATGATGACATAGACAGCTACTCCAAAGATAACAAAATATATTAGGATAGCCTTTATTGATATTCGATCACCTTGTTTTGAAACCCTATATTGCTTTCATTGTTCTGTTTTGAGTGATTTTAACCTATTTTGGTTTGTTTGATCGTATTATAACATGATATAAGCAACTGCTTAGACGATAATATGAGGCATTATAGAAATCAACATCGTATTACTATGTATTGCTTCCACTGTTTTATCTTTTATAGGTTTAATTCTGTAATATTTTGTTTGATTATATTAGGCCCGATGGTATGGGCAGTTATTTTGAAGATAATAAGAGGCATTACAAGGAGAAAGGAGGAAAAAAGGAAGGGAAAAGGAAAAAGACATAGACTTATATGTGGGTATACATAAGATGGTCAAAATGACTATACTACTAAATGCATTAACTATTGAGAGAGAACAGTTGATACTCATATGATTAGATCAATTTTACATGTCTATATCCGTCAATCTGAGCAACCCCTTTGAAGGTAATGATATACAATGTTACAACCACTTTCAAACTCCAGTCATCTCATTTTGTAAACCTATAATGTTATAGTGTTGGATTCGTTGTTGTTGTTTGTTGGTCCCTTTAGCTTTTTGTTTCTCTTTTCTGTGACCATTGTTTTATTTTTTGTTGGCTTTATTCTGAACTATTTTGTTTGATTATATTAGGCCTGATGATATGGGCAGTTATTTTAAAGACAACAAGAGGTATTCTAAGGGGAAAGGAGGAAAGAAGGAAGGGAAAAGGAAAAATACATAAATTTATAAATAGGTGTACATAAGATAGTTAAAATGACTATATTACTAAATGCATTAGCTATTGAAAAAAAACAGTTAATACTCATATGATTAGATCAATTTTACAGGTTTATATCTGTTAATCTGAACAACCCCTTTGAAAGTAATGATATGCAATATTACAACTACTGTCAAATTCCAACCATCTTATTTTGTAAGCCTATAATGTTATCATATTGGATTTGTTGTTGTTGTTTGTTTGTCTCTTTTGCTTTTTGTTTCTCTTTTCCGTGTCCATTTTCTCTTAAATTAAAAAAAAAAAAAAGGAGGAGAGGTTTGCTTTTGGTTTATGGTTTCAACAGGTTCAGTCATTGGTTAGCTGTCTCTATGGCAGAAATGCAGAAATGGCATAGTAGGAGGTTGTGACAGGGGAAATCTGTTCAAATTATGACAACCAGGAAGCACAGGTAGACAGAAGAGCCAGAGATCAGAATAAACCCTCCCAGGTCCCCCTCCAGTGACCCAGCTCCTCCCCACCTGCTCACAGCACATTCAGCTATTAACTCTTCAGTGGGTTAGCCTACTGAAGATCCAAACCATAGCATGCCCCTTCTCAACAAAGCAGATCAACTTTGGCAGAAGCAAATACCCCAGGAAGGAAGGGATGAAGAAAAGTGCCACTCAGTCTCACAGAACACAGGGAACAGAAAAGACCAGCTAACCCCTTCTGTCCCACTTGCTCCAAGATGTGGCTACATAGAAAGTCTCACATCTTCAATGCAACATCTATGGAGTCCTTGAGGAGCATCGATCCTCACTCTCAGTGTGACGCCCACTTTTCTTTACTCAACTCCTGCCAAGATCAATCTCAGAAACCTTCTGTCTGCTCTTCCCCTGCAGACTCTGCACTTCCCTGTGCTTTTAATATACACATTTGGAGGTGAAATTCACATAAAAAAGGAATCACTTTTAAATGCACAATTCGGTGGCTTTTATTACGTCGTCGGTGTTGTGCAAACATCATGTCTGTCTGGCTCCACAACACCTCGACCATTCCATAGCAAAATCCTGCAGCCACCGAGCAGGTCTTTACTTTCTCTCCACTCCTCAGCCACTGCTTTCATCTCTATGGATTTGCTTAATTTGGACGTTTCCTAGAAATGGAATTCCGTACAATAGGTGGCATTTTGCAACTAGTTTTGACCACTTAGCATGTTTTTGAGGTTCACCCACTTTCTAGCATGGATCAGAACTTCATTCCTGTTTAACAGCCAGCTACATAACTTTGACTGGTTTATCCATCCCTCTCTTGACAGATTTTGGCTGTTTCTACCTTCGGGCTGTTGTGAATAGCACTGCTATAAACATTCATGTCCAAGTATCCATCTTAATACCTGCTTTCAATTCTTTTGGGCACGTACCTGGGAGCAGAATTGTTGGATCGTTTGCTAATTTTATGTTTAACTTTTTGAGGGGTGACCAAGCCATTCTCTAACGCAGTCATACCATTTTCCATTCCCACCAGCAATGCCCATGGGTTCCTATTTCTCCACATCTTCATCAACACTCATTATTTTCCTTCTCCTTCTCCTCCGCCTCCTCTTATTCCTCTTCCTCTTCCTCTCCTTCCTCTTCTCCTCTTCCTTCTCCTCCTCCTCTTATTTAGAGCCTTCTCCATGAGTGTGAAGTGGCTTGGTGCTGCTTTTGCCACTGTAGCTTCCTCTGTCTGGGCTTCACCCTCTCCCCTCATTCATCTGTTTTTCAACCATGCCACCTCCCCAAGTTCAACTCAGGGGCACAGGAAGCATTTTCTACCCCCAGCCCAGAGTTCGCATCCTCCCATCTGTCTTCCCCCATCTGGAGTTTGTGCTTTTATTGTAACACACGCCACATCCTGTTTTACATGACAGTTGGGATGCCTGCTACCATCTCTAATGACTTTACTTCCCCTAACATAATGACACACAGTGACGGATGATCCGTCTCCCTTACCAGACTGTGAGGACCACAGCCTCATGACCACGTCTGTCTCAAGCTTGCTGTAGCTGGGGTGCTGGCACTGCAAATCGGCACATTTTCAGTGAACGAATAGATGGTCATTTTTGTGCATGTGAGCTTTTCCCACTTGAGTCTATTCTTCCTGAAAGCAGAGCAGATTTTCATCTCTGTGTTCACAAAAGCTCAAAACCACTCCATCAAACACTACCCCCCCTGAACTGCAAGGTAAAGCTGTTATCAGTTCACCCTCAGAATTAAAGCAAACCAACCCTGAGATAGCCTGGATCATTTTGCGATTAGAATCTGCTAAGATTTCTGGTTGAAACAGCCTCAAAATTCTGAAGTACAAGACTTTTCAGGAAGGATGAGTAGCATGCAGTGATCTTCAGCTGCGGGGAGCTCTTGCAAGACCATGCCTTGGAATCACAGAGATGGATGGAGCCCATTGCCTGGTATCCAACTTCTGCAGTGCTGGAGACTTCGTGATAGGCAAGCACTCTGTCCCTGGGATCCACTCCCCTCAGGCGGCTGGTATCAATCTGTAAGCTCACTAGGTGGTTCTAACGCCCAGCTAGAGTCAGAACCACCAAATCCAACTGAGTGATCAAGGTGAGGTTTCTAGAATTTTCCAGACACTGATGAAAGGTGTTCCAAGCTCTAAGAATCCCAGTGTCCACAGAAAGGGTTGGCCAGTCACCTGGCAGTTGAACAAGTACTGGAGGACACACTGTCCCCAGATGCCATCCCCACGGGTCACGATGTGTCTGAAACAATGCTACAGGGGTAATGCTCTTGGGCTTAGCTGATTTTTTCCCACCAGATTCACCCCCAGTAAATGCAAACTCAGAAGAAATAGAGATGTGTTCTTACTCAACAAGGAGTAATAGCTCTGAGAAGCCTCAAAAGGAGAAAGTAAAGTCAGGGTCTCCACCCGGGGTAAACCTGAACACCCCACCCTGGAGTGGGCCTCTTTTACTAGCATGGGGTGCCAAGTTAACCAAGGAAGTGGGGCTTCAGAGCTCAGAGAGAAATCCCGGGCCAGGGCACAGAGAACCCACCTGCACAGGTCAGAGGGCTGTGGTCCTCAGTGCCTTGGAGGACACAGTTGCTGAGTGGTGTGAGCGGCCCAGGGCCCCACTGGGCTGAGAACCACATCCCCCAGGGGCCCCTGTTGGCTGCCAAAGGCTGAGTCCCCGCAGGAGCTGTCTCCAGCCAGACAGAGCGACTGCCCCAGATTCTGTGCCCTCCCTCATCCAACAGAGCGCAAAGGCCACCTGAGAGGCCATGCCAGCCCCGCGAGCCCCAAGGCACTGCCTGAGGTCTCCACGCCTGCCCAGTCCCGCTCTCTCCCCTATGGGGGTGGTCCCGAGCAGGCAGCCCCATCAACTGACACAGATCTCTGCCATAGTCTAGGTCCCGAGAACCCCCAGGGCAGGGACAATGTTTGGTCTCCTCCGCTCACACAGGCCAGTAGCTCATCTCTGTCAACCTCTTCTCACCCTGGGGCCATGCACGTCCAATTCCAGATCAGACTTAGTAAGGAGAGTCTGGGCACAGTCTGGTCCTCTGGCCCGCCCTTCCTTGAAACTTGCAGTGACTTCCTGCTGCTCTGGGGTAAAGGTCACATCTGGTCTGGCTTTCTCTCCAGTCCTCTCCCTGCTTCCTCTTGCTCTCTGAACTGCATCTCATGGAGTCTGCAGCACTGGAACTGAACCCAGAGCCTTGCACATGCCAGCCAAATGTTCTACCTCTGAGCCATATCTCCAGCCCCTCATGGAGACTCTTTAAGAAGTGCTAGTTCTTGCTACCACAGGGCCTTGGCACATGCTATTTCCATTGCCTAGATCCCCTACACACACCCTGGCTCACTAAATTACCTCCTGTTTCTTCTGCACATCTCAACTCAGCATCTTTTCCTCAGGCTAACCTTTTCCAGAGCCAGCTTCTCCATTAGGCACAGCACACATGAGGCGTAGGGTCCACGATACCATCAGAGGCCTGTGAAACAAAGGCTTAATTTCTTTTAAAAACAAATAATGCATCCTGTCAGGTTTTAAATTCATGAAATTGAAAAAGGTACATTTTTTTTTAATATGAAAGGTACCCATCAAGGCAAAAGTCCCAGGATACCTCTCTCTCTGTCTCTCTCTCCCTCTCTCTCTCCACAGCTCCCCCAGTACCACTCAGTCAGATCTTCCCCTTTTTCATTGTGCCCTAAACTCTTGAGGCTCAGCATTTGCTATCTCCTATTTGTCCAGCACTGTGAGTGCAGGGTGACATCAGACTTACTCTGTGCACATGGCCGTGTCTATGGCAACGCCTGAGATGTACTATGTGCTCAGTAAGTACCTGCTGCAGGCGTGACTAAGCGGATGATCAGGCAGCACACACAAGAACATGCCCTTGGTCTGCTTTCAGCTGCCTGCTTGGCCTGCAGGTGGGCAGGAGGGGCCTGGACGGAAGCCCGCAGGAAGCCCTACAATGGCCTTGGGAGAATCGGTGGTACCACGGACCCCCCTCAGGGAGCGGGGGCAGGCGGCAGAGACTTCGTGTAAACAGACATTTCCTTGTCTGGTAAGTCGTCCTCTAATTAGGTACAGGTCAGGCGCCGGAGAGCTGGGAATATCTGGACAATATCTGCTTACCCAGGATGCTACTGCCCAAGGGCTCCTGGGGTGAAGGGGGCTTTCATTAGAAGGTCTTCTCCTATTGGTGCACAGAGCTGCTAAGAGACGGTGCAGTGTGGAGCCAGCAGAAAGCAATAGGAGGGGGGCTGACCTCAGCCTTCAGACAGGTAGGGACAGCGCACGTCCATGGCCTTGGGACACTGGCAGGGCTGGAGACCCTGAGCACGATGCCCTGGGGCAGCTGGGGCCAAGTACGCCCTTGGCCTTGCTGAGGGGCACAGCAGGGTCCTTTCCACCCAGGATGTTCTAAACTGTCACTTGCTTCCTCCAAGGACAGAAGATGTGTCAAGACAGGTGGTAGAGACAGCCCTGCTCCACCCAGCAATTGTCCCCATTCGTTTTCACTTGGCAGAGATGGTGGCGGTCTCTGACTTGTCCTTCGGGTGCCACAGCCTCTGGAGGGACGGGGTCAGAGTGTGAAGGCCATAAAGGAGAAGCGTGGCTGCCAGCCAGAAAGAAAACTTAATGACTCACACAAAGCTCGGACTGGGAGCAAACAGGATGGACCGTGGCGGAGCGCCAGGAGCCTTTGGGCTCACATTTGACTTGGGCCTGGTGGGGCAGAAGCCGGGCTTCCCTTTATGGGAACTCACAGATTAGGGGAAGAGGTATTAGCATGCTTAAAACTCCCCCGCCCTCACAAACCCAAAATTAACCTGTTTAGAGTGCTGGCTATCGAGCTGGAATCGCATCTCAGTAATTACTATAATAAAGAGACTGTGGTCCCGTATTGGAAATTTGAACCCGGCTTATTTTGCTGAAAGGACACTAATTGCTAGTGCATGTAACGGGATAAATGTCAGCAGTTATGTCATTGTCCTTTGTGTTCAGGGGGATGACACTGACCGATAGTGTCTATGTGGCAAAGGTCGTCAAAGCATGAGCTATTAATCTTTAAACAACTTTTTTAGATATAACTCACATGCAGTTCATGTACACTATGAATTAGTGTATACTACTCATCTATACCAATTCACATGTACACATATAATACCAGGTGGTTTCTTACCAGCCAGCGGTTTTTGGTATACTCACAGGGTTATGCAAAAATCAACACAATCTATAGCATCTTTGCCTTCCCTGAAA
>RJWM01039757.1:0-15879 GCA_004363535.1 Dasyprocta punctata
GGGGGCCCCGAGGCCCTGGGGACGCAGAGCTGCCACCACCCCACCCTCCTAACGCGCGTCCTTGCGTCCTTGCTGCAGCATGCGGCTGTGACCTGGCGGAGGGCGGCTTCTTCGTGCGGCAGGGCGAGTACATCTGCACCCAGGACTACCAGCGGCTCTACGGCACGCGCTGCTGCAGCTGCGAGCAGCTCATCGAGGGCGAGGTGGTGTCGGCGCTGGGCAAGACCTACCACCCCGCCTGCTTCGTGTGCGCCGTCTGCCGGTGAGTGTGTCCTGCCCCTGCTCGGGGACTCCAGCCAGCCCCGGCTCTGCCCACGCTGTCCGCACTGTCCCCGGGACAGCGTCCCTCCGGGCCTTGCCCTCGCTCCTCCCTGCCCTCCTGGCACTGCCCACCCACCACGTCCACACGCAGCCCCTCTGTGCCCACCCGCGGCTGCTCGTCTGCCTCGTCACACCCATCTGCGTGCCCTGCTCTACTCTGTGTCCCCGATCTGCAGGTGACACTTGCACCCCACCCCTTGCCCAAATCCACCAGCTGCTGCCCTGGCTCAGGCCCCGACCTTCTTTGCCGGCTCTTCCACAGCCTCCACACTGTGCGGCCCCTCTGCCCCACTGACCTCCCTGCCGTGGCCCCCAGAGGATATCCAAGCCCCTCAGCCATGCGCAGAGGAGCATCACAGCCTGCTTCATTCCATTCATTCATTCCTTCATTCATTTATGTGTTCATTCATTCACGTATGCAGCATCCGCTCCTGCACTCATTCATTCGTTCTGTGCCTGCAGGCACCAGGCCTAGGACTGGGTGTCAGTGGGCTACCCGACCTAAGCTCTTGGTGCAGTGGGACCTAGAGAGGCTTCCTGCCCTGGGGAGCCCTGTTCTCCTTCCTCACCACCCCAGTGCTCCAGCCCTGAGGGTGTGGCTGCGTCCCAGGTCACTCTGGGAGGACAGGGCTGGCCCCGCTCCCCTCTGGCCCCTGTGTCTGGCACAGGGCAGGTGTGGTTACTGCAGAGAGACTAGGTCCCTGAACCCCATGGCACGGCACACCGCTTGCCTCTCCCCTCATCTCTGGCTGAGCAGGAAGCTGGCAGGAACCCCACCCCACCCCCCACCCCGGCCCCTCATCCCGCCCCAGCTTCCAGCAGGTCCTCCGGGGGCCAATGTTCTATTTCCAGAAAACAAAGTGGAAAAACGAAACACAGAGTTTATTCTCTGCTCTTTGCTCCCTGCCCCACCATGCCCGGTTTAAGAGGATGTTCTCTGTGTGGCTCCAAAGTGGCTGTCTGGTTACAGTGTGTGCCCGAGACAGAAACAGCCTGTGTCAAGTGCGGAGGGGAGGAAGCCACGGCGGCGGGAATGTGCCTGATGAAAGACTCCAAGTGTGTCATTACTGCACAGCCCGGGTCAGAGGTCCCCAGGCACGGTCTGATGTTTGATTTCTGTATACGGAGCTTAGCAACAAGATCGACATAATCACAGTTGGTCTGAAAGATGACCTCCAGATGATCTGCTGTTTAAAAATAATGGCAGACAGTGCTGGCCATATTGAAGTGACCAGGACCAAACTGGACCTGAGTGACCCAGCACAGACAACCAGAAGGCTGGACAAAGCGTGAGAACCAGCTGTTTGCAGCCAGCCGGAGAGGAGGACACTGCCATGGGGTCACCTCCAGGGAGGGTCCTGAAGGCGGGCACTGTGGGGACTGAGCAAAGGGTGGCACCTTGGGTCGGGACCAGGGTAAGGTGACAGCAGCTGGGCCTGTGAGGCAGAGGGGAAAGAGCAACAGAGTGAGACCTCCAGAGGTGAGCGGAGGGCGCCTTCCGCCTGGACCAGACACACCGCTGTGCGTCCGCCGGGGGAGGACCTCAGGCTGCTGAGGCACACAGGTCCCAGGCCACCGTCTGCACTCTAAGCGGAAGCCCAGGTTCTTGCTGAACCCCCGATGTGTGGCAGGGACACCCCAAGGGCTATTCCCTCTTAGTCATGGGACCAAAATAGCCCTGGGGAGAAGGCTGCCATAAACCCCACCTACCGAGGATCATGCTGTTCTGCCAGAGACCGACTACCGCCAGAGCGGAGCCCAGCACTCTGGAAGGGAAGGGAAGGGAGGGAAACCCAGTGCTCAGCAATATAAAATGCATAACATACACTACAAAAGTTTTGGTCCTAAGAAATCAGAAAATAGGACTCCAAACCCGAAGAAAAGTCAGCCAATGTTAGGACATCTGGAAAGGGCAGTGGTGGTGAAATGAACAGATGCTGATTTAAAATAGCTCCTGTAGTCAGGTGTGGTGGCCTATGCCTGTAACCCCAGCACTCAGGAGGCTGAGGCAGGAGGATCGCTGCAAGTTTGAGGCCGGCCTGGGTGACAGAGTGAGTTCAGGACCAGCCTGCATTGCATAGTGAAACTGTTTCAATAAAAATAAAAGCTCTTAAAAAAAAAAAAAAACTCTTGTAAATATGTTTCAGCCACTGGACATTGAAGGAGAGTTGTGGAAGGTAGAAAAAAGAAACCAATGGGAAATCTAGACATGAAAAATACATTTCCTGAAATGAAACATGAGTTTCCTGAAATGCAAACCGGTAGTGATAGATTAGGAGTCACAGAAGAAAAGACTGATCAAGTTGAAAACACAGCAGAAGAAACCACTGGAACCGGAGCAGAGAGCGGGGAAAGCCTGATGCGCATGGAGAGAGCTCTGCTGAGCTGTGGGTGCAGGTTCACCCTGTCCGTCAGCCTGTCCGTCTGTCTGTGTGCGGAGGACAGACCGAAGAACGCTCACGGAAATAATGGGTGGAAATTTTCCAAATTTGATGACCACTGTACACCCATGAGTCAAAGAATCTCAGTGAACCTTTAATAGAATAAACTCCGCAGACACCTATCAAATTCATCTCCATCAATTCTGATAACCAGTGATGGAAAGAAGTCTTAAGCTCTGAGAAAAAAGCCAACCCACGGTCTGTAGAGAATCAGTGACACAGATTCATCAAAGCTGTGGATGCTAAGGCAATGGAACAGCTTTACAGAGGCGTCGCCCAGGGCTGCCCCACGACGGCCTCATCAGGGATTTAAGCATGGCGGTCCTGGCTCGGGCATCTGTGCCCCCTGAGGTCCCACACCAGGGGACGCAGGCACGCTCTAGCCCTGGGCGGCTGGGTGGGGGGGGGGGCGGCTGTGTCATGGACTCCCAGGAGAGGAAGGCTGGGGCGGGGCTGCCTGTGACCGGCTCTCTCTTTGCAGGCTGCCCTTCCCGCCCGGGGACCGAGTGACCTTCAACGGGAAGGAGTGCCTGTGCCAGAAGTGCTCCCCGCCCCCGCCCGCGGGCAGCGGCACGCACGGGCCACGGGGCCTGCGGGGTAAGTGGGTACTGTGCGGCTGGACGGGGTGGGCACCAGGGGCAGGCTTGGCCGCGATCACGTGGGACCAGGGCAGGCACGGTCACAGCTACAGTGTGGTGCGCACAGGGAAGGGGCGGGAGCAGCCGCACCAGGGCCCCCGGGCCGCTGGGCCTTTGCCCAGGCCGTGCCCCCACCGGTGCTGTGTCTGCTCCCCCACAGAAGCCCTCCCGCTGGGCCCAGCTCTGCCCCCCTCCAGGAAGCCTCCCTTGCCTCCCGCTCTCAGGTTCGCAGCTCCACCCCAGGAGCTGCCATGGCAGCAGGCGCTCAATATGCGCTTGGGAGGCAGGAGGTTGTCACTGTGGAAGAGCAAACACTGGGACGCTGTGGTTACGGACGGGCAGAGTGAGGGCCACCTGGAGCATCCAGGAGGCATCCCCAGCCTGGGGGGCTCTTCCAGGGCAGGGATGGGGTGCTGGGGCTGGGAGGGGCGCCCTGCACTCCCCGACCTGCTGCTGCCCGGTGCCCACCAGGGAGACTGATCCTATGACCGTCCCTAACATGCATCCCATTATCAGGGCACAGAGAGGTGAGGTGACTTGGCCCCGGTCACCCAGCCAGTGGAGCAGAGCTCGGTTCGAGCAGCTCCAGGGCCCTGCCTGCCTGGGCTCCAGTCCCCTGACCCTCTGTGGGCCACTTCGCCGTCCACATGGAAGCCAGCTGGGGCTCAGAGCAGGCGTGCTGTCCCCACGCTGTGGACACTTGGGAGATTTCTCAGGGTGGAGTGACTGCCCTGGGCACTGCTGCCACACCCAGCCGTGGCAATCAGAGGGATCTTGTCATTGTCAATTCCCTGGGAACAGGGGGCCCTGTGGAGCACTTACGACTATGGCGTCACCCTCTGCTGCAGGGCCAGGGTCCCCTGTGCTGCAGGGAGAGGGCGGAGTGGGAATGACCCTGTGACCCAAGGGCGTCATCGTCCCTTTCTCAGTCTGCGCCCCCCTCACTGTGTCACTTAGGCCCTGACCTGTCCTGGTGCCCAGGGTCCCCCGCTCCCTTTCCCTCAGGGCTGGGACCCTGGAGTTCAAGTCTGTTCTCTCTTTTTCCAGAGCTGTCTAGGGATTTGAACACTGTATTAATTTAGGTGACTCAGCTTGACGGGCAGTTTGTGGGTGCTTTTTTTTAATTCTTAAAATCAGTGGCTCAGATGTCTGCCAAGGAGCATATTAAAGCCATGCGTCCCGCGGCATCTTTCCCCACTGTGGGCCGGGCCTGTGCCGTGCTGGCGCCGGGGTGCGGTCAGTCCTCAGCGCGTGAGGGTGCGAGTGCTGAAGTGACCGCCTTACACAGCCGCACGCTGTCCCACACGTGCGCGCACACCAAACACGCTCAGACACACTCAGGTGCGCACACAGTTGAACACAGACACACATTCACGCAGACTCGCCGGCACACACAGACATGCACACAGTTGGCCTCTGTGTCTGCGGGCGCCAGATCTGCGGATTCAGCTGACCTCAGGGCAGGAACACACGAGCCTCACTGCGCGCATGCTGAGCTCGCAAGGCTTCCCTCGTCACTCGCCCGGCCTGCACCTGTGGTGGGCGCCGAGGGTAACCTAGAGGTGACTCAGGCACCCGGGAGATGTGCAGAGCGGACCTGCAAACACAGGCCTGGCACAGGAGGACAGCGTGTGTGGATTTGGGGACCCTGGGGTTCCCGAGGACGCCTGTACTCCTGCACAGCAGGCACATACTGCACACATGTGCACACTTGCACACAGACGTGTGCACATGCAGCCCACAGAGATCCGTGTGCACAGCCCCACACGCCCGTGCAGCCCACCCCCAGGTCCCCGCCCAGCCCTCCCCGGCGAGGCTCCCACTCATCCTCTCCGAGTGACAGTGAGTGGCAGGTTCACAGGGTGGGGAGGCCGAGGGCGGCTGGCTCAGCAGAGCAAGGCAGGGGTGCCCAGGCCCCAGGCCCCAGGGGGCTGAGCAGGGCAGGCAGGCTGAGCAAGGCAAGGGCACGGGGCGGTGCTCAGGAACCCAGGCCGGGTGCGCAGCCGGCCCCAGGGTGCAGAGTGCCTGCCGGTCACCTCGGAGAAGGTTAGGAGACAAGTCGGGGTGCTCCCAGGCCCTGCCCTCCAGGCCAGGCCCGGTGCCATGTCCAAGTCACCTCTGTCCCCAAGAGGCCCCGTCTTCGGAAGGCAGGGCTCCATCAGCTGCTCCAGCTCCCAGCTCGGGCGCAGACGGTCAGCACGCCATACACACAGGGACCCATGATTCCATGACTTTTCCCTGAGCACTACCCGCTGCCCCGGGATGGGTCCCTCCGTCCCCATCCCCGGGGCCACACTGGAGCTTCTGTAGGGTCTGAGAACAGCAGGGCCGGTGTGGGTGAGGGCCCGCCTGCTCCAGGGCCCCCCAAGGCTCCCTGGGGGTGCTCGGCCTGTTGTGCCCCCTGGTCCCTGCGTGAGGGGTCTGCGTTCTGCTCCTCCCTGCAGGCTGTGGGGGCTGCGGCTTGGAAATCAAGAACGGGCAGGCGCTAGTGGCGCTGGACAAGCACTGGCACGTGGGCTGCTTCAAGTGCGAGACCTGTGGGAAGCAGCTGAACGCCGAGTACATCAGCAAGTGAGTGCAGCTTCGGGCGGGATGTCACCCGCGCTCCATGGGGCGGTCCCAGGCACTGCCCCTCGTGTCCCCAGCCTGTGGTACAGCCTGCGCCTTCCTCTCCGCCCAGCCTGCTCTTCCTCAAATGGCGTGCAGAGGCTTCCAGGCCTTTCTGTTGTCCAGGGACAGGGCTCTCCTCTGCGTCTGTCCCCAGGCATCAGCTGGACCTTCCTGGTGCGTGCATCCCTCGGAGTGAGGTGACATCAGCAGATGCCACCTGGGGCCTGGGAAGGAGGCTGGGGGAAGTCGCCTGGAGTGCTGGGGGACCCTCCGGGCTGACTTCGGCCTTGAGTGTGGCACTGCTCACCCCCAGGAGCCAGGCCGCCTTTTAATACCAGGGGAAGGAAATTGAGGCAGGCAGCCCCGCACGGTGCGGGCGAGAGCGAGGTGATGGACCAGCTTCAAAGTGCACCTCTGGGTGCACGTTGGTGCCTGCTGGGCCCCACCAGACACGCAGTTCTGGGCACCCTGGAGAGGGGGAACCGGCTCGGGAGTGGGGAGAGACCCTGCGGTACAAGTTCATGGAACAAGCTGTGTGCCTGTCCACACGTGTGTGCACACAGCATGGAATGAAGCACGCATGCACACGCATACACACGCATGCACTCTGGGCCACACTGAGGACACCCAGGTGCAGGATGTGCCCACATTCGCCTCCTGGTTGACCCTACTCTCTGACCCAGACACCTGAGGTCCTGGGTGGAGGACTGTGGCGCCTGTCTGTTACTCTCCAGGGACACATGCTCCACAGCGGTCTCAGGGTGAAACATTTGAAGGCAAGGTCCTGACACGGAGACGCACCGAGACTGGGCTGGGACTGCAGGAAGCCTGAGTCCCTGCCCCCGTCACAGTAGAGCAGGCAGGGAGGGACACAGGCAGATGTGGGCCGTGGTGCCGAGTGCTTCGAAGGGCAGTGACAGTGCCCAGCCCCCAGCAGGCACCAGCGGCTCACCCACACCATGTTACTGAGCAGCCCCAGAACTGAGGGGGAGGGCGCGTTGGTGTTGCCATGGAGACGGGAGCATTGAGCTCCGGGTGTGCTGCAGGTGCACCCATCCGTGGGGTGCACCGGGGCCTGCAGTGGGCAGCTCGGAAGGTGGGTCCTAAGGGCGGGGTTGCACCCCGCTTGCAGGGAGGACTGTGTGCTCCCCTCCCTGGGCTCCTCTGCGTGCTCGGGGACCCGAGTCATGGAGGGGGCAGCCACGGGGCAGGCAGCCCGGGCTGTGAGCCAGCCAGTACCGGGCCCTCCCAGTGTCTGTGGCTGCAGCGGGGAGCCAGAGGGCAGTGCTGCAGGCAGGCTGACCCTCGGCAGCCCTGCAGGCCTCCCTTCTGTCCTGGATGGCAGTGAGCAGCCCCCTCCCCGGGCTCCTCCACACGGACCCACCAGAGCCGTGGCCTGTGGTTGAGGGGACAGTCCCATAGAGGTGACGGCGACCTTGGCCACCAGTGTGGAAGTGCTGGAGCCACCGCCTCTCTCGTGTGGCCCTGCTGTCACTTCTCCGTGTTACTGGCGGGGAAGCTGAGCTGCACCCAGAGAGGTTAAGCAACTTGCCCAAGGCCACACAGCCAGGAGTGCAGCGGCAGTACAGACAGGCGCTGCGGTTTTGGGGACCCAGTCTGTCTACGTCTTTCTACTCTGGTGCTGCGCTCTTGGTGGAAGGAAGTGGAAAGGACAGGGACATCTAGAAACTTCTTTCATGTCTTAGTTGTGGCTTTCATTCCCTCGCCTCAGCCCCTGGAGCCGGGCCCAGCCCCCCAATCACCCCGTGGCAGGTGGCTGGGCCTCCGTGTGCCTTGGCTTCCCCATCTGTGCAGCGGGATGGTCTCGTATGGTTCCCTTAGGGCTGGCACCTGAGCGCCCTGGGCCCCCACGTGGACAGCAGCGCTCTCGTGCTGGGTCCCCGCGGGCCCACACCCCGTCTTGACGGCCCGTCTCGTTGCAGGGATGGGCTGCCCTACTGTGAGGCCGACTACCACGCCAAGTTCGGGATTCGCTGCAGCGGCTGTGAGAAGTTCATCACGGGGCACGTGCTGGAGGTGAGGGGCCGGGCCGGCCCTCCAGGTGCTGAGGCCCTGGCTGTCCCCAGGTTCGCTGTGAGGCCAGGCCTCCCGCTGTGCGTCCCCTGAGGTGTCCTGCCGACGCCACCGCCCTGCCTGCCGCTCTGTGCTGAGCACGGTGGTCCCCGCCCCCCCCCCCACAGAGGCCTTCAGGGCTCATTTTGTGTTCTGGGTTGGAGTCGGCCGGGTGGGCGTGGGGTGTGGAGCTGGGCTGGTCCCGCCTGTGCTGTCTGGCCTGGGACTCAGGGGCCTGGGGTTGGAATTGAGGCCAGGAGTGGGGGCACTGCGAGGTCCCCCCTGGAAGCACAGAGTGCTCCCCTGGCAGATGACCGGGCCGTGTTGCTGGGCAGGAAGCTTCAGGCGCTGGCAGTGGTGGGTTCCGCCTCTGGGTGGCAGGGACGTGGGTGTGCCCCGGGTGACAGTTCTACGTAGGGTGCACATTTCCATGGGGCTGCCCTGGCTCCTGGGCCACGGAATGTGGATCTCGGGGGACAGGAAGAGCCTGGGTACTGGCCAGGGGTGTGGGCGTCCCTGCTGTGGCCCTGGGGGTTGCTGCTGGGCATGGGGATGACGCTGGTGGGAATGAGGGACCGCGGAGCCAGAGACACCGACAGACACGCCCTCCGAGGCTCCCACGGGGCGCAGAGGGCTTCGCTGGAACTGCACAGCACTGCTGAGTTGCTGTTCCTGCAATCACACTGGGCGCACAAGGTGGCCCGGGCTGAAGCGCAGGAGCCCCCGAACCCCATCCCCAACCCTGCACCTGGGGGCGTGGCCTCACTGTCCCGGTTCTGCCTGGGAATAGCCCTGCTCCAAAGAGCCCCATCCTATAGGGTGAGTTTAATAATTCACTCACGGAGGGGAGAAAGGTCCATCAGGTAAAGAGCGGCATGAAGAAGAAGAAAAAACCCACGGAAAATGCAGGCGCCTTAACTCTGGGTCGGGTCCCTGCTCATGGAGTCATCGCTGGGGTCAAACCATTTACGCAGTGTTGTGTCATCCACTCCAGCTTCCGTGTAGTGGCTTTCCTGTCATTACACAGGCCTCGTGAGCAGTTTTTGTGTGTGTGGTTTGGGTCTCTGAAACAGCTTTATTAAGCTATGATTCACCCCCTTGCAAGTGTACCTCACAGTGGCACCCCGAATCCTCATAGCCATCACTGCGGGCAGTTTCTGGGTGTTTCCATGGCTGTCGAGAGAGCCCCGCCCCCAACAGCTGCCACTTCCTGTGTGCTCGAGACTTCTACCCACGAACTGACTTCCCGTCTCCACGGAGGGCCCTGTCCTGGGCTCTTGGCCTGGATGGGGCCCACCCCATGGGTCTCGGGGTCTGCTGCTTCCTTATGGCAGCGCAGGGTGTTGCCAACTGTTGACGGCGGACATGGTGGCGATTTCCGGCTTTCCACTGCACTAAGGAACTCTGCAGTGCGCCCCCTTTACAAACATACCGCTTTCTAAAGTTACAGAAACGTAAGGGTCGGGTCAAAACCAAGAGGCTTTTTACAGTTCCTGATAGTTACCGTAGCAGTGACCTTAAACTGCTTTCTAACTTACAGAATGTGGTGTTTCCCATCACACCTTTGCCAGCAGACAGGTGAATACAAATTTGTCTTCTTTCCATCCTTAGGAAGGCTGCGTGATTTTTTGGTCTGTCACTTTTGGACGGTTATAGTTCTTACATTTTAATTCTCTTTCATAAATTCTGCCTGCTTGTACAGCGGGGTCTTTGTAGCGCTTTGTGTGAGTGGGGAGGAGGGTGAGATTGTGATGTCTGCCGTGCTGTGTGTCTGCTAACTGTCTTTCCATGCGGTGATCATATAGAATATTACATCTGCTACCTGTGTGCACGTCCCCTGGAGGTGGACAAGTGACCCCTTCCTGTCCCCTCTCCCACGGCCCGTCCCGAGCTTAGTCTGTCCCCTCCGCTTCTCTGTCCCCCCCACCCCGTGACTAGCTGCGTCTCTCCGTTTGGAGCCCCCGTGAGCTCAGCCTGGCTCGGATTCCTGCGGAGGCTGGGCTGTCCCTCTCCTCACTCACAGCTGGCCTGTCTGTCTCCTGAGGATCCCCAGGAACCACATGTCCTGGAAACCCCAACATCTTTGGCTTCCCTTCCTGACTGTCTCCCTTCCTCTCAAGTCCCCCAGGTGCCTCTGCCCGTGGGCACGTGCCCAGCGCACACGGTTGCCCTCGGAAGTGCAGTTGGCTCCAAAGCTCAGCCAGGTGTGGGAAGTCCTCGGGTCACCAGGAGGCGGGGCTGGACTTGAACACAGGCTGCCTCTTGCTCTGCTCAGCCTCTGCCAGGGTGCAGGCCTGGGTTCGCGTCTTGACTTCCTCTCGTGTCCATGCCGTGACCCTTCATGGCTAGCGTGGATGCGACTGGGCCAGCGGCTGCGGATGTGGCCAGCCAGGTGTGGAGAGGCTGGGCGGGGACACCCTGATGCAGCTCTGGCTACCCTGTCTCCTCCGGGCAGAGCCAGGGCTGCACCTGTCCAGGTGCCCAGGGAATCTCAGGGCATCCTCTGTGTTGTCCCCAGCCCAGTGCTGCCCCTGGGAACACATGGGGGTGGCTTCTACCTTAGGCCGTGGTGTCCCTCCTTGGTGGCTACAAGCCTGTGTGTGCAGTGCCCCTGATCATAACCCTGGGCAAGCACAGAACTGGGGACGTGGTCTCTGTGACCGGCTACCAGCTGCCCTCGAGTCATTCGGAAGGGACCGTCTGGGGGCCAGGACCTGGCGGGGTGGCAGAGGGTGCAGGGCCTGGCGGGGAAGAGGCTGCTCTGGTTTTCTGCTCTGCTGGGAGGCAGGCGAGCGTGCAGCGGGGCTGGGGCTCTGCAGAGCTCTGAGCAGCCTCCTGGCGCTGCGAGGCGGGAGCCGCGGGCGGAGACAAGCCGGGCTCTGTGGCAGGGAGCTGCCGCCGCCCAGCTGGTGGGCTCTCAGGGAGCAGCAGCAGCCAGCGAACGATCCAGAAAAAAGGGAAGGAGCTGGGATACTGGCTGAGGAGTGGGGGTGTCCAGTCTCAGGCTGGGGCCCTGGAGGAGGGCCGGCAACTGGACCAGGGTGCCAGGACCCGGGACAGGTAGGAAGCGGGCAGAGGGGGCTCATGGCAGCTGTGCTGGGGGTAGCAGGGGGGCTGCTGGGGGCGGGCACAGTGGGCATGACACCCCCAAGGCACCTGTCACTCCCGTGTCTGTCTCCAAACTGCTGTCAGTGCCCTGCCGTCCCCTGCAGAGGCTGAGCGGGGAGCACCCCAGGCCCTGGCAGCAGCTGGGCCCTCATCTGTGCCGTGCCTGCCTGCAGTAGGCGCGGTGCCATCTGAAGCACTGGGTGCCAGCAGCGCCCACCCGTGAAATGTGCATTTGGTGGTGACGGGTTTCCCTTCCCAGCCGTGCTCCCTCCTCTGGAGCTTGGAGCTTGCCTCCTTCTGCTGCCTCTGGGTCTGTCTTGGGGGACCTGTTCTGGTGAGGGGCTGCCATTGCCCGCCATCGGCTGAGATGGGCAGCTGGGCATGTGGGGGCAGCAGTGCAGGCGGTGAGGCGTTCCTGCCGCCTGGCAGAGGCCGCCGTGGGGCTGGCTGCTGGGAGCTTCAGCCTGAGCTGGGGGAGGGGAGAGGTGTTGATGGGGGCCCCTGACGTTGCCTCCACATCCTGCCTCCCTACAGGGCTGGAGGCTTCTTTCTCGGCCCACCCACCCAAGGTCTGGGCCCTGCTCCCAGGTACCGTGTGGGCACCTACAGCTGTTTCCATGGCAACAAGAAGCCCAGCATCCCCGGGGATCGCCCGTTAATTCCTTGTCCCTTCGTTCCTTCCTCTCTTCTTCCACCTCTCAGTCCTTCCCTTCTTTCCCTCCCTCTTCACCTCGTAGACCCTCAGTGGGCTCAGAGTGTGTCCTGCCCTGGGCTGGGGCTGGGTCACGGGGGTGACGGTGACCCGCCTGCCTTGAGGATGGGTGACCTCGTGGGGACCCAGCAAGAGAGGGCAGCACACAGGCCACTTCAGCATTTCTCCCTTCCAAATGCACATCTCTGTGACTCCAGGGCACTTGGGGTGGGGGCTCCCATCCTACCCTGTCAGCTCCGTGACTTTGTCGTCTGTGGAAAGTAAGCTCTGTGTCTGGACATACTGCAGGCCCCCTTTTTAAAAATAAACGTTTGTTAAAAAAAAACACACTCAGAAGGGATCTTTGTTTATTACACAGTAAATAGGATCATTAATAAAAAAGCCACCACCCAGACCAGTGAGCATTCAGAAGGGATTTAAATTCCACACACGAGACTATAGCACAGACACACAGAGACAGACAGACACGCCTCGCACACGAACATCAACACGGAGACACACGGAGACAGACAGACACGCCTCGCACACGAACATCAACACGGAGACACACAGAGGAAAACACAGACACATAAACACAGGCACAGACGCAGACGCCCCTCATCGTGCCCCGCGGCACCGTGACCCCACGGGGCCCCCAGCCCTTTCCTGAGCCTCCGTCCACACCGACCCAGGCTCTGCAGCTCTGACCCCTGGCCGGGTCTCAGAGTCGGGTGGTGTGGATGGGGCCCTCAGTGTCCATGGCGGGTTCCCAAGCCTTGAGTGGCCCAGGTTCCCCAGTGGTCCACCAAACCACTCCGTCAGAGCCCCTCATCCTTGGCGACCACATCTGAGGGGCGCATGGGCCCTCAGTGGACGCTGTGACACAGCAAGGCAGTGAGGGGCAGGAGGGGGGGCCTGGCCTTATGGAGGGGAGAAGTGGGGTCTGGGGGGTGGCTGCTGCAGGTGTCAGGGTGGAGAGGCCTGGGGGCTGCTGGCTGTCCAGCGCAGGACACTCCCAGGGGCCCGCCCATCTCCCCTGCTGTTGATTCTCTTTTCACTGATCTCATTTTTGCCTTGCCCCTTGGGAGGAGGTCTTTTGAGATCAAGAAGCAGCTTTGGAAATTCAAAGAGCAGCTCCAGCTCGGACCTGAGTAAGCATTCCTAGAGCCACTGGCCCAGGCACACCCTCCATGCAGGGCGCCTGGGAGGGCAGGGGCTGGCAGGAGGCGTGGCCAGCTCGGGGTTACCCGAGTGTGGATCAAGGGGCCCCCTGCTGGCCCTGGGAGGAGAGGTCGGTGTCTGCCCTGGGTTCCACCCTCCTTGTTCTGTCTTATGTAAGATGCCAGCCACTCACCGGGAGCCCTGGCATTTTTCTGAGACCATGCACCACAGTCTCTCCCAGACTGGCCTGTGCTCTGAGCCCCGCACAGCAGGGCCACCTGTCTCTAGCACCAGGGGGCCTCTGGGTGGCGGCTGGAGTGCAGGGCTGCGTGCTGGAGCTTGATTCGCACTTCCCGGCGACAGTGATCTGATGTCGTCTCCTGGATGGCAGTCCTTTGCTGGCTTCTAAGCAGGGCCATTTGTCTCTCATTGAGTGGTCAGCACTCTTCATATTTTCCACACTCGCCTCAGGTGCGCGATTCGAAAATATTCTCTCCCTGCCCCTTTTTTATGTTTTTTTTTCTTTCTTTCTTTCTTTTCTTTTTTTTTTTTTTTTTTTTTTCCTGGTACCAGGGATCGAACTCACAACCTCGAGCTTGCCAGGCAGGCACTTATGCCGCTGAGCTAAATCTCCGGCCCTGTTTTTGTTTTTTTGAGATAAGGTCTTGCTGTGTAGTTCAGGCTGGCCAACTGCAGCGACCCTCCTGGCCCGGCCTCAGGAGTGCTGGGATGACAGGTGTGCGCCACCACGCCCGGCTCGCTCCCGTTCTTGACTTTGCCCTTTCGCTGTTCTGTTAAGGCCCTGTGCTGAGCAAGTCTTTAATTTCACTGAAACCTGGTCTCGCCTTTCTTCCTGGCTGCTTGTGGCTTCTGGTGCCAAATCTACAAATCCACATGGATCTGTCCCTGTGCTCTCTCCTCATCCCTCTGCCGCCCGGGCCCAGGATCCGATGTGCGGTGTGAACAGAGCAGGCAGAGAGCTCCTGAGGCCAGACTTACACCCTGCACTCCAGGGCCAGGCCGTGGGGCTCCGACCCCGCCCCACATTGCCCGAGGTGTGAGCTTGTCCATTCCTCCCTGGTGGAAATGACGGATGGACGCACAGGTTAGTGAGTGTAAAGCCCTTCCCGGGAGCCCTGCTGCTGAGGGCAGGCGCCTGCCAGCGTAGGAACCGTCCCCAGCAGCGATCTGTCGCCCCGTCCACGGGCAGACGCGCCATGTGGACTTGCGTGTGGAGCCAGGGCTGGTTAGACCCGGAAGATGCGCATTCTCCTTTCCAGACTGTTGTGGAACTGACGCTGTCAGAGCCCAGGGGCGGGGCCACCTGGCCGAGGTGGCTGTGGGGGCCACTCACATTCGCAACTTGGGAATGCTTGTTCTGTTTGGGCTCATTAAAAATGCCCCAAGCCCTCAGTTGACAGTTGTGACATGGCCGTCAGGTGACTTTCACTCCTAACACGCAGAGCTGTTGGAATATTTCATTTATACCTTGAACTAAAGTGTTGTTCTGACCACCAGGCGTGGTGGCTGCCATAACCACCAGAGTGACCGTGTGCCCCCATTCGTGATGGGCACCACGTGTGACCCGCTGCCCCAATAGCCCTGTCACCAGCAGCTCTGGTGTGACCCAGCTGCCACCTGCCCTGGGGGCGGCTTGTGGGGGGGACCCCCCAATAACCGCTGATATCAGGAGCAGGACCAGAAGGGACCAGCTGGAACACAGGGTGGTGGTATCCAAGGCTGGGGACAGGGCCAGCAGGACCAGGGACGTGCGTGGGCGGTGTGGATGGCCCGGAGGACTGGCAGAGCCGTGCCCGGACCCTGTGGGGGAGGAGCAGTTCTGGGCCCTCCCTCCCTCCCTTCGGCACGGGGCCAGCACCAGGGGCGAGAGAAAGACGAGCCAGGTGCTTGCAGTGACATTTCCCCGCTGCTTACGTGCTCAGGGAAGTGAGGATCACGAATTCAGATCCCGGTGGTGCGTGTGAACCTCCCGTTTTAGGGAAGAAGGAAACGTGAAATTCATCTCCCATTTTAGTAGCAGCCTCGCCCCACCTTGCCCGAGGGCAGGAACTCTTCACTGCCAAGTGAGGCTGAACTCCGTGTTCTGGGGCGAGTAGATTCTGCTCGCACCTTGCAAAAGCAAGCCAGACCAGCTGACATCATCTGTGTAGGTTATTTCTGTATTGGTATTTGTAATCTAATTTAATGGAGTTTAAGGATTATGAAAAAAATGCTAAGTGAGCAATCTGAGGATTAGAGATATGGAAAGGAAATCATTTGTTTTTCACCCCCCACACTTTGGTCCCCTGTCTGAGGAGAGAAAGCCGCCTTCCTCCTCCGCTCCTACTTCCCCACCCCTTCCTGCCACACCGGAGACGCAGAGGGCAGAGGGCAGAGGTCAGAGGACAGGCCCCCTCTGTGCTGACCATCCTCAGCCACACCTGGGGACTGGCAGCACACCTGGTCCGCCGGATGTGGAGGTGGCGTGAGAGGGGTTGGTCTTGCCTGGGCTTCACCCGGGGCTCCTTCTGTGGCCGGGCACCCGTGGGATCGGCTCCAGCAAGGGTCTCTGTCCTGGGGCTGCCAGGCCCTTGGGCACACACCCTGTCCAGCACCGGGATGGACGCCCCATCTGTCCTCTCTTCCAGGCAGGGCACAAGCACTACCACCCTTCCTGCGCACTATGTGTCGGGTGCGGCCGGATGTTTGCGGAGGGCGAGGAGATGTATCTGCAAGGTAAAATGCCTGGGGTCCACACCGTGTGCAGGGTCGGCGGCTCGCTCTGCCCAGGAGCCGGGGAGGGGGGTGGGGGACAGGGCTTCCGGGCCCAGGTCCT
>RJWM01039758.1:0-15850 GCA_004363535.1 Dasyprocta punctata
GTGCAGGTGGCGCTGAGTTTTCACTGCCAGCCGATGTTCATGCAAATAGAGGAAATGGAAATCAGGCTGCGGGTAACCGGGCATTTTAAAAAGTCATTTTAAAACCGGGTGTGGTGGTGCGCGCGTATAATCTCAGCACTGGAGAGGCTGAGGCAGGAGGATCGCTGTGAGTTCAAGGCCAGCCTGGGCTACGAAGTGAGAGCTTAAAAAAACAACCCAAGGGCCTGGAGTTTGGCTCAGTGCCTTAAGCGCCTGCTCTGGCAGGCGCGAGGTTGTGAGTTCAATCCCCGGTGCCGCAAAAAAAAAAAAAAAAAAAAAACCACCAAAGAGTCATTTTAAGTACAATGCAACCATCTGTATTTCATTAAGAAACAAGTCAGAGGAAAACTGGAGGTCGGAGATGAGACTTTGAATTAAGGGCGGTGCCCCTGGACCCACGCGGCATCTTAGCCGGGGAGAGCGCTCGTTCCCCAGTGTGGCGGGGAAGCACCACAGAAGCCGCGTCCCCGGGGCCGGTGCCCTTTAGGGCCATTACGTGAGCGTCCCGTGTGGCCCGGGCACGAGCTCCTTTCTTGAAACCCCTGAGGGGGGAAGCTGTAGCTAAGGCCGCGGCCCTTTGAGCCCAGCACCCTGAGACCCACGCGGGTCGGAGAGGGAGTGGGCGCCGGAAGTGCGCGGAGCGGGGCTCCGGCGCCCGCAGCATCAGGTCCCCCGGGCTGCACCCCGCTCTGCAGAAGGCCGGGGCGGGGCCGGGGCGGGGCAGTGGCTTTGCTTTCCACGCGGCGGCTGGAGTCGCCCCGGAGCCCGGGCTGCCCGGCTGCGCTCCCTGGGGGTCCGGAGGGGCGGGACCCGGCGCCTCGCAGGAAGAAGCCAGGCGCCCGTCCCAGTTCTCTTCGCTCCTCGCTGGGGCTCCGCCTGCCTCGGCGCCCACAGCAGGCGGGCGCGAAGCGAAAGAGAAAGAGAGAGCGAGCGAGAAATTAATCCTGCAGCGGCGGCGGGGCGGCGAGTTCCCGCGGAGTCCGAGCCGCCAGCCGGGAGATGCAGAGGGAGGCGGAGGCGAGGGCTGGCGCAGCAGCCGCCCCGGGGTTCAGACAAAGGAGGCTGCGGATCGGCCTCTAAGCTCAGCTCCGGACCCAAGCGGCGGCTCGCGGCTCGGGATGACGCCGACCCGGTTCCCGGAGCGGCCTTCGGGGCGCCGGAGGGACTGAGAGGGACTGAGCGATGCCCGCAGCCGCAGCGTCCAGGAGGAGGAGGAGCGAGCACGCACAGACCGCCGGCCACCCCGACCCCGACCCCGGCCCCGCTCTGCGGCATGCCTTCCTCCATGCGCTACCTCTTCATCGTGCCCGTCTCCACCGTCATCGTCTTCATCGTGTTCTACGTGTCCAACTTCGGGGGCGATCAGAGCCCCCAGCGGCTAAACAGCTCGGACGCGCTGCTGCTGGCGCAAGTCTGCGCGTCCTTCGCCGGGGACGGCCAGGCGCCCTCGCTGTGGCGGAGCCGGCTGACGATGCGCGAGGCGCCGTCCTGCCGGGAGTCCCTGACCCAGGGCCACTACATCACGGCCCCGCTGTCCCAGGAAGAGGTGGCCTTTCCTCTGGCGTACATCATGGTCGTCCATCACGATTTTGACACCTTTGCAAGACTCTTCCGGGCTATTTTCATGCCTCAAAATATCTACTGCGTGCATGTGGATGAAAAGGCCACCGCGGAATTCAAAGGCGCCGTGGAGCGATTGCTGAGTTGCTTCCCCAACGCCTTCCTGGCTTCCAGGATGGAGCCCGTGGTCTACGGGGGGATTTCCAGGCTCCAGGCCGACCTGAACTGCCTGAGGGACCTGGTGGCCTCCGAGGTCCCCTGGAAGTACGTCATCAACACCTGCGGGCAGGACTTCCCCCTGAAGACCAACAAGGAGATCGTCCGGTACCTGAAAGGATTCAAAGGGAAGAACATCACCCCCGGGGTGCTGCCCCCAGCGCACGCCGTCGGGAGGACTAAGTTCGTGCACCGTGAGCACCTAGGGCGCGAGCTGTCCTATGTGATTAGAACCACGGCGCTCAAGCCGCCGCCGCCCCACAACCTCACCATTTACTTCGGCTCTGCCTACGTCGCTCTGTCCAGAGAGTTTGCCAGCTTTGTCCTCCGTGACCCGCGGGCTGTGGATCTGCTGCGGTGGTCCAAAGACACCTTCAGTCCTGATGAGCATTTCTGGGTGACGCTCAACAGGATTCCAGGTATGTGAGATTCCGTGTGGCGCGGGAAGGAGGCGCCCAGGACGGGGTCCCACCAACCGTGCATGGCGCACGAAACGCTGCCTGTCCTGAATACTGAATAGGTCCAGACTGGTTGGCTTTTTGTTTTATTTATTCATTTGTTTATTTTTCTTTTTGTGCCGTACTGGGGATTAACCTCGGGGATGCTCTGCCACTAAGCGGCATCCTCGCCTTTTTTATTTATTACTTTATCTTGTCTTTTATTTTGAGGTAGCGGCTCATTAAGTTGCCCAAGCTGGCTGTACACTTAGAATCCTCTTGCCTCAGACTCCCAAGTAAGTAGCTGGGGTTGCAGGCCTGCGCCACCGCACCTGACTGTACAGAGTTTTCTAAAGGATACAGTGTAGCACCCACCTACCTGGTATCTACGACCTGTGAGGTATTCTAGGTCGTCTGGAGGTGACTGGAAGGCTGGGAGGAGGAGGTGTGTAGGTTGTCTCCATTCTGTAGAGGGAACTCGATGGTTTTCAGCTGATGTTGTCGCAACTGAGTCTTGGGCCCCATTCCCCAGGGGTTATGACTGTATTTGAAGAACTCGCCATTTTTAAAGTCAGAAGTGCAAGATGACCACCAAAAAGTGTCTTCGTTGCCCTGGTCCTTTCTGAATGCAGACCGCTCCTCTTCACCGGCCCGCCCATTCCCAGACAGCGCCCCCTGTGTCTGTTCGGTAGCTCATCACGTCCTTTTGCCTGCGTCCTCTTACTAGATCTTGGCCTGGACAGATACTTCTGATGTCACCCCACACCGTGGTCTTCCTCTCCCCCAGTCTGCGCCCAGCGCCTTCCTGGCCGCCCTCCTGCCCGCCCCTACAGCCTCACAGCCTCTCCTCACTGCCGCTTCTCGGCCGTCTGTGGATGGCAGTGCTGAGCACCCGACCCCGGCCAGCTCAAAGAGCAGATCACACCAGTCAGGAGGCTGAGGCAGGAGGATTGCTTGGAGTTTAAAGCCAGCCTGGACTACATAGCGAGTTCAAGAACTGCCTGAACTATATAGTGAGACCCTGCCTCAGAAAAGCCAAACACACACACAAGAAGCCAATCACCATCTGGAATGACTCCATTTACCAAAATTTGCATGAATTTGTGGTTGGCATCCTCTGCTGAGCCCCAGGAAATGAGGCCATTTTTTATCTTGTCAACTACTACTTCCTCAGTGCTGAGGACACATAGTAAATGCTCAATAAATACATACTAGATGAGCGAGTGAGGCGTGAATAGCAAAGCAGGAGGGTTTACTACCACCCCAAACCTGTCTCCCTTGAGACCCAGGGTGCTGAGAAATACTTGGATTCATGCATGTATCATATAATATGTTTTCTTTAAAAAAGACATGCTAGCCAGGCATGGAGGCCCACCCCTGGAATCCCAGCACCTAGGAGGTTAAGGCAGGAGAATTGCTATGAGTTCAAGACCAGCCTGGGTTACTCAAAAAACAAAAAGACAATATAAATAAATAAATAAATGTATATATGTATGTTAGTTCAGATAAATAAGACTCCAGGAAGAACACTTCTTTCTCATCAAAATGTTTTTTACCTTTACTGTTCCTGAAATGGATCATTTTTTTTTTTTAAATATGTAAAGCGTGATAGGATTTCTTTGGAAAGAAACAGCATGCTTTGAACTCAATGAAAAATACAAAATGGGTCTCTAATGAACCAGACAGCATTATTATAGCAGAGAAAAGCGATCATTGTTCTGGATGTTGGGGGGCTGCCAAGCTGGAAAGGCTGGCGAGTGCCGGGGGTGTGGGCAGGGCCTGTTTGATGACACACAGGCCCATGGCTTCTAGAAAATACTGTGTTTGGGTCCCAGGCGCCTTGCCCTGCGAGCCGCCAGCTCCTCCGTTTTGCTAACTTTCTTCTCCCTGTGGCCACCTTCTTCTCACCCTTGCAGGCATTTGGTATTTAGAAGCTGCCAGTTCACATTTAAATTTTTATTCCCTTTCTATTTCCACTGTTGCCTTCAAATTCTTTTGAGTTTGCTCGAGGCCACAGACTGCCTTATGCGTTATTGTACCCTGATGAAGGTATTTGTGTAATCCAGCCCAAGTCTGGCCTGTCACTTTTGAGAAAAAAATAAAAGCACAGGTTTTTGTTGGCATTCAATGTCAGTGATTACTATACCAGAGAACACTCCTTTAGAACTGTCAAATCAGTATAGGAAAACTGAAGGCAAAAGACGCCTCCTTTCTCCTTAACCACACTTTATCTTTCTTAGTCTCATCCAATAGACAAGTTGGGAAATGAGGACTGATACTTAAAACCAGGTACCTGTATTCCCAGCTAGTCAGGAGGCTGAGGCAGAAAGATCCCTTGAGTCCAGGAGTTCAGGGCCAGCCTGGGCAACGTAGAGTCCTCGTCTCTGAAATAAAAATAAAACAGGAGGCCGAGAGAGATGCAGAGAACCAGGGAGAGAAGAGGAGGGAGGGAGGGAAAGAAGCTGATTTGCCCCAGAAGGGAATGTGTTTTGGGCTGCAGGTTTGTGGCCCGGCATGGTGGCTTTTCACAGTCACCAAAACAGTGTGACCCCCAAGATGGCAGGGGAGCCCACAGACTCACACCCCCGCCCCAGCGGCAGGACAGGTCCTGGGGAGGAGAGGGAAGCCCCGCAGCGTCCCCGCCGCGTGTTTCTGTGTGGACGACACAGTGCCCGGAGCCCACAGAGCCTGCAGAAGCCGCGGGACGATCTCCTGGGAGGAAGCCAAGGGGGCCCGGGGCAGCCAGGTGCCAGGCTGGTTCCGTGGGGAAAAGTCCAGGACAATGCCCATTCCCTGGGGGCTCACCCCCTTTCTTCCTTAGTTTCTTGGCAACACCCTGGTTCCCAGAGAGAGGATATCCTGCTTGTGGGCAGGGTTTCCCAGGGGCTTGGGAAGTAAAGGGCAAATTGTCCCACGCCCCATCTTTTGTTTCCAGACAGCCTTTATTTTTATTTTACTTTTTGTTTTCCATTGTTTTGGGGTTTTTTCCAATGCTGAGTCTCACTGTGGAGTTCAGGAAGGCGTTCTACTCACTATGTAGCCCAGCCTGGCCTTGAGTTTGTGACGGTCCTCCTGTCTCAGTCTCCCAAGTGCTGGGGTTACAGCCGTGTGCCACCACACCTGGCTTTCAGATTGCTTTGGTCCACTCTCCAATTTCCTGTGTCCGCTCTGAAAGGAAAAGTTGTGTTAACACTGTGGAACGGGTTTGTGAGTAGACAGCATTGTTCATCTCTCCCCTCAGAGTTACCTTCTCCCCGCCACCCTCGGGAAGGAAGGTTTTCTCCCCCAAACCTGCCCAAACGTGACAGACGGAGAAGTTGAGAACTGCACCAGCTGGAAAGAGGTGGCGGCAGGCGAGGAAATGGAAGTTGTTTAAAGTTGGAGGTCGCGCTGGGTCGTACAGTACCGCGCTGAGCTTTCTTCCCCCTGTGCTGAACTTCCGCTGTCTTGTGGTTTTCAACCCTGCATCAGAAATGGGGCCTGGCCCCAGGGCTGCAGCTCGGGGGGTTGTAGGGTGCTCCTCTAACATGAGGGAGGCCCTGGCTTCCACCCCAGAGTGGGAAAAATAACAATAATAAAAACATCACGAGTTGGGATGCCACAAAATTAGCCATATGCTATGATCTCATCCTCCTCCTGGAAGTCTGGAAAAACTAAAATCTCCTAGGCAGCTGTGGTTGTGTATTATGCTCTTACTTCCAGCACTGGGAGGCTGAAGCAGGAGGATCCCAACTTTAAGCCCAGTCTGGCAATTTAGTAACTTAGTGAGGCCTTGTCTCAAAACTAAAAAATAAAAAGGGGTTGGAATGTAGCCCAGTGTGAAGGTTTTGGGTTCCTTGGGAATTAAAATTATATATGTATATATATATATGCACTTGAGCCGGGTGTGGTGGCATACTTCTGTGATTCCAGCACTTGGGAGGCTGAGACAGGAGGATTGTTGCAAATTCGAGACCAGCCTGGGCTTCAAAGTGAATACAGAACAAGCTGAACTGCATAGTGAGATCCTGTCTCAAAAAGACTCTCCCCCACAAAAAAAAAGGAGCTCTAGAAAAATATACAGGACAATTGCCAAACAGCAACTAAAAAAAAAAAATATATATATATATATATATATATATATATATATATACATCAGATTAAATTCTAAAGACAATGAAAGGATGCTAGAACTGTCATATACTCTTCCAGAACATGCTAGAACACATTACGAAAATGGTACAAGACAGATAAGAACAACATAAAGCAGAATTAGAAAAAAAAACTTAGGAATGAAGAGATAAAACTTAAGGGGACTGAAAGGGATGGAGGTGTAGCTCTGGGGTAGAAAACTTTGTGCACCAAAAATAAAAAGGAATATTGCAAGGAGAGGCTACAGGAGATCTTTGGTTGTCCCTTATGGGAGCCCCAGCTCTTCTGCTTCTTGCCTAGCCATTCTCAGGCTTGGGGCTCTGGATTTCCTGAGGTGGGACTCGAACCCAGGGCCTCTGCAAGCCAGGTAGGTGCTCAGCCACCGAGCCAGGCCCTCAGGGGCTGTGCTTTCTTCTTGTGAAGTTGTTCTGGTGCCCCTACCCCCACCTCCCCACCCCTCACCCTCCCGCCCCCCAATTCTGCTGTCTGCTTTCCCACCCAGCACCCTGCTCTGGGCAAACAGGCTGCTTGGCCCGTGGCCTTGGATCGATGGCCTCACTGCCTCAAGGTTCTGCGTTTCAATTCTGACTCATTCATCACTCCGACCTTTCCCGGGCGGTGCTGGCGGAGGTGTTTCCCTTCCATAGGAATGTTTTCTTTTGCCTCTCCCTTTTTCCCTCCCGTGTTTATATATTTTTAAGCCTCTTTGTCATCTAGGTTCTCTTGACCTCGGAAGGCACCGCCGTGGGTCACATTTCCGAATTTTTTCACATTCTAAAAATAGTCGGTTTCCTACTTTGATTTATTTTGCTTTTCGAACCGTCATTTTTTATTTAGACATGCGCATTCTTTGGCAGGGTTTTTATGACTTTTTAGGGTTCCACATGTCAGAAACTCAGCTCAAAGTAACTGAAACAAACACCAGAACTTAGCAGGTCATGTACTGAGGTGCCCCAGGGGACCCCAAATCAGGCTGAATCAAGGGTGTAAACAGAGAATTCTTATCGGGTCCTCTCTGGGAGTGATCAACTGTCCGTATTTGCCATGGCAGAGTGGGGTGTCCCAGGCATGGGCTTCCACGACTGGAACCAAAGAAGTCTTAGGTAGACCAGGGTAACTCACACCCTATCTCTGCTTCTTGCCAGCTTGGCCTCCCCTGGGCTGAGTCTCCCCACATGGTATGAGAGATGTCCAGAGACTATGATATCTTGGTACACTTGGTGTTCTGTTTGGTTTTGATTTTCGAGACAAGGTCTCACTATGTAATTCAGGCTGGACTTGAACTCACTATGGAGCCCAGGTTAGCCTCACTCCCCGACACACACAGCGATCGTCCTGCCTCAGCCTCCCCAGTGCTGGAGTTAAGGCTGAGTGCCACCAGGCTCGACTGATAGAGTTGAACAGCAGGCATTCTTGGGGTAAAGAAGGCTTTTTTTCCCCTTCATGGTTACAGCAACCGCTTAAAGGAACCTCACGTGGTTCTTATTTGTTCCCTAGTCCCACAGGGACTGAAGGATGCTGAGTCACCCTTCTTGGTCACTTCTTATTCCTGGGGGTGGGTGGCGCCTGCAAGCCCTGCGGGGCAGACTGAAGCTCCTGCCTGCTGCACAACACTTGCTAATGACAGCACCCCAGGATTTTAGAGGGAAAGAAATATCCATGGCTTTAATCCCTCGAGGCAACTTTGACTTTGAAAATCCTAATTAAGTTTACTTTTGTGGGAAAGACATGATCTCCATAGCCTTGCTCTTTCCTGGCTTAAAGGTATGTTAAATAATAATGTTACTTCCTACTACTCGGACTGTACTTAGTTTACGAGGGTATGTCTTATGCACAGTCACCTTTGATCCTCGTAGAAACTGCCCAAGAGGGGACTCTAGTTCCCACTGTGCTGGCAAGAAAATTTAAGATTAAAATACATGACTTGTCCAAAGACAAATACTGCATATCCCTAGCCAGAAATAGAAGTAAACAGAAGCATGGTGGTGCATGCCTGTAGCCTTAGCATGGAAAGAGGCTGAAGAAGGAGGATCTTAAGGTCAAGTCCTGCCTGGGCTGTTGAGTGAGATCTGACCCAAACTGGGAAAAAAAAAAAAAAAAGAAAAAAAGAAGGACTGGAGATGTAGCTCAGTGCAAAGGTCCTAGTTTCAATCCCCAGTGATGCAGAAAGAGAAAGAAAGAAAGAAAGGAAAGAGAAAGGAAGAAAGAGAGGAAGGTAAGACGAAAAGGAAAGAAGCAAGGAAAGAAAGATTGATTGAGGGAAGAGAGGAGTTGACGCTTATTCCCAGGCAAGCCTAGTTTTATTAATTATTTAGTTACCGCAACAACTGTAAGGGTTGAGAAAACGAAACTTAGTGAATTCTAAGTCTTACTAATTTGGGGGAAGGATTTTATAAAGGGACCCATCAGTGAATTTCCTCTTTCTTCCCAATTGCTCATTTCCCCGGAAATTTTGTTGTTCTCTTGAGCAGGGGTAGAGGAAAGATGAATGAATGTTTCGGTCGGGGCTGAAATCCACGCTTAGCACGTGTGAGCAGGGTTGAGGAGGAGCTGAGCCCCCGAACTCTACGCTCACCGCCGGGCTCACATCGCCCGCTTTGTGTTTCCCTGAATTCAACTCTGGGTGCTCAACCTGAAGGACGGATGCTCTCCTTCCCCTCCCCCTTTCTTCCCCACTCCTCCTCCCTTCCCCCCTTTCCCCCTCCACCCCCATCCCTGCTGATTCCCCTGGAGTGAAGCGAATGGCTCGGGCTCCAGAGTCAGAACTGGATCTCAATCCTGACTTTTCTATTGCACCAGCCCTGTGACTTGGCAGCCACAAAGTTTGGTCTAGGCCAAGGCCTAGAGCACTCTGGGAAAAGTTTGGCCTTGCAGCCAGGCTGCAGGAATTTGCATCCTGACTCTGCCTTTGATGAACTGGGTGACTGACTTTTATGTCTCAGTTTCTCCATCTGTAAAGTGAGAAAAATAATATTGATCAAATATGTGGGGCTTAAATGAGTTAGACCAGGCCCTGGAGCATATTTTGAGTGTTATGATGCAACCATTAGTAATAGCAGTGGTATATGCCAGGTGTGGTGCCCAATATCTGTAATCTCAGCACTTGGGAGGCTGAAGCAGGAGGATTGCCATGAGTTCAAGAGTTTGAGGCCAGCCCAGACTACGTAGAGAATTCAAGGCCAACCTGAACTACATAGCAAGACCCTGTCTTAAAAAACCAAAACAGCAAAAAAAAATTTTTAAAGAAATTTAAATATTTACCATATTTTTCAGTTAGACTTTTCAGGATGCTTAACTGAAGCACCAGGTGTAACCCTGCGTCTTCCCACTGGCCACAGCCAGATTTCTGGTGCTATCCTCCGTCTCTCTTCTCTTCTAGTAGTCTAATTTCTTCTAACTGGGTTCCCTGACACCATTTCTATCTTTCTGAGTTTTTGTCTTTCTTTCTTTCTTTCTTTCTTTTGAGGGGATTTTGAAACAGGGTCTTGCTATGTACTTCAGGCCAGCCTTGAACTCTTGGCAGATCCTCCTGCCTCAGCCTCCCAAGGACTGGGATTACAAGCGTGCACACCCACATCCAGCAGGCATCCTGGTCTGCTTGCTGCATCCTCTACACCCACCCTTTTCCTTCCTTTTAGGGTCCAGTTTGGAGTCACTCACTGCCTCCCATACTGTGCCGTTAGCAATCTTGCGGGGCTGGGGTGTGTGTTCCTAGCAACCTCCTAGACCGAGCTTTAGCCTGGCTTCCATCCCACTCCATGCATCTGGGACCCGAGAGCCAGACACTCTGCCGATCCCTGTGGTGGGACCTGGTTCCTGAGGTTCGCCGACCTTAAGGCGTGGGGACACCTGAGAGCCCTTCCGGCCTCTTCATCCCGTGCTTCTTAGGAGAAACGGCCACTGGAGCAAGATGAGAGGGAAAATCGGCCGTGCTGGAAGGAGTGGAGACTGAGTGACATCTCCACGGGTCACATTCCCAAGGGGCTTTTCCCCGAGGGACTTCGGCTGTTGTTTTCCCATCAGACCCCGAGCCTCCATGTAGGGTGCATACACTACTCCAGAAAGTCCCCGGATTTGTTGAACAGCCAGGAATTACCAAAGCCGGGCACAGATTCCTATCTTCCTGCTGCTTACCCATCTACGGTGCAAAGTATAGAAAGAGTCACTCTTTTCTACCAGTTAACGGGGAGGGTTGGGGGTGGGGGTCCTAAAAGCTGTTTTCGTTGTAAAATGTAGATGGGGTCAGAGCGCTAGGAAGGGGAGATGATCAAACACTGAAGCTGGCAGACTCTGAATTATGAATTTGTCATAGAAACCTTGAGCTGCAACTTTAAGATGACGAAAAGGCCCTCCGGCTGCCAACTGGGCTAAAGTTCACTGCTCTGCGAATCCCTCTTTGGGAATCCTGCAATGAAATGGGCGATTCGGCTCTTTCTGTGTTCTTAGTCCCTGATGCTTGAAATGAGTCCTGCGCACAGAGGGGCTTCAGGACCACTGTTCTGAGCGAAACGCAGAGGCGGGAAATGCAGGTTCTCAGGGCCTCCTCCTTCTCCTCCCCTCGGGCTGCTTTCCGGCTCTGCTCCCCCGCCTGTCTTGGTGGTCTCAGTCCTCGGTACTGCCAGCTCGGAGTCATTGCTGAGCAGATACATCCTGACCCCTCGTCAGGCTGCCGGGTCCTCATCCGTGTCCCCTTTGCCTTTGGAACATCTCCCTACTCCTGCCTGGACCTGTCCTCTGTCCCCTGTCCCCTGTCCTCTGCTGCCTGCTTCCTGCCCACAGCCCTCGCTTCTCAGTCACCGCTGCTCTTCCTGCTGGCTTCAGAATGGCAGCCCCGGCCCACATCAGAACCTCCGGGCTGGGCTTGGCGTCTCCTGAGAACTTTCCCATCCTCAGCAACACGGCCTTCAGCCCCAGATCACCGGACCCGTCAACCCTTCCATCAAGTGGTCTTTCTGGCCCAAATCTCCATGCTCAAAGCATTCTAACACAGTGGGTGTGGTGGCACACACCTGTACTCTCAGCGCTCTGGGAGGCTGAGTCAGGAAGATAGCAAGTGTGAGCCCAACCTGGGCAACTTAGTGAGAGGGCTAGGAATGGAGCTCAGTGTGAAGGCCCTGGGTTCAATCCCCAGGACCGCCAAAACAAAAGCCAAAACACAAAGCAAATGAACAAATCTAACACTGGTCATATTTTTCATCTCAAGTCATGGTTCTAAGATCATTTCCCAATCCAAAACCTTTCAGCGGATATCAATGACTGAATGACTCATTCGGTGTAAACACCTCAACGCTGTGCACTGGACATCGCGTACCCCTGCAGGCTCTCACCTCCGTGTCCCCTCCCGCGTGTCCCTGCTGCGAACTTGGCTCTAAGGGACATTTCTGAAAACCCACCGTGCCTCGATCCCCACTGGGCCCTCTTCTTCCAGCGCCGTCTTCTGGTCCCTCATCCTCCGTCATTCCCATTTAAGCCTTCCTAGGCGTTACCGGGTCCCATGGGTTATCATTTGGCAAACTTTTCCTGACGCTCTCGTCTCAGTTTTACACCTTTATCACACGTGGGCTTAACTCACTATTGCTCTTTAGTCTTTGCATTATAATCACGAATGTGAATGTCACATTACCTGAGCAGACTACGCACTCCTTGAGGTCTTTTTCATTGGCAACCCCACACAGTGAGTACCCAGTGGGCTGATAGCAAATATTCATAAATTGAGTCAAATGGAAATAATTTTGAATACAGTGGTGCCCCTTGACATTGCCGCCGCTCTGTGGATTGCAAATCACCACCACCTTTACCACCGTGCACACGCGCACGCTGGATTACTTTGCCAGCTCCTGAAGGTCGTGTCGTCTTCAGACAGCATCTCCCAGCTGTGTTCAATCTTTCCTGGACCCCCCTGGAGCTCCCTGCCCCTGGGCGACAGCAGTGGGGACCTTCTCGCCTCTCGGTCTTTCCGTCTTGGGAATGTTTCTCTGCGCCTGAGGGTGGCATCCACTCAACCTAGCATGCTTGCAACCCAGATGCTTACCAAGGGCACCTTATTCTTCACCAAGGAAGTAAGAAATGACAGCCCAACAGCTGAGGCTCTTGCTTTGAAGACTGGGTCTGGAGGATTTTATGAGTCTGCTTTTCTGATGCAATTAACCTATCCTTTCGTAAACAAACAGCCTTGCTATAAGATTTGATGATTTTTGTCCCCCAAGTCTTGCAGTGGGCAACTTTTAGCCTTAGAAGGTTATAGGCAGCCAGTCGTGATAGAGCATGCCTGTAATCCCAGCACTTTGGAGGCTGAGGCAGGAGGATTGTTCCAAGTTCAAGGTCCCCTTGGGCTCCTCAGTGAGTTCAAGGCCGGCCTGCAGTACAAAGTGAGACCCTGTCTCAGGAAAGAAAAAAAAAAAAAAAAAAAAAAAGACAAAGATTATAACCAAAGCAAAAATATGTCTTGCTTTCCCAATGAACCATTACTTCCTGTGGCTTCTGAATGCTAGTTCTACACGCAAGCCTGTCTTTCTCTTCCCTTGTGACCTGCCCAGTGTATGTCATTCCTTCTTAAAATGTTTCCGGACAAAGCCACGAGATACAGAAGGTTTTCCCTAGACACAGTTGCCTCAGTCCACCTTTAGCATTAGGGTTCTAGAAGATGGGTGGGCGGAGCTTGCATTTCCAGCACCTTTGTCCTGGAGCTCTGTTAGTTCCATGCTTCTCTCCTCCCATGACTGATCTTATCCAGATCAGAAAGATCAGGCTCAACTGTGGGAAAAAAAGCAAAGAACAGAAGATAAAACTTGAGTCTTTCTGAGTAAGCTGGGGGTCCTTGAGTGGATGTGGCTCCAGGCCGAGGGTCAGCCAGTCTCCTTTTCTGGACATTTCCTGTTTCATCTCCTCCGTATCCCTCTCCCCACTTACCCCAGTCCTTACCCATTCTGTCCTTGGTCGTGCCTTCCCCACGGCCCCGCAGGCCTCGCTGGCTGAGGGGTCACCTTCGGGGCAGCCTGGCTTCTCCTCTCCCAGGACAGCGATCAGCCTGGACCAAGCTCGAGTCACACCCTTCCCAACCTCCTTAATTTTTTCCCTGTCTGCTAGGCGCCCTCTTTCCCTGGCAACTACTCTAATCCAAGCCACCCAATGCCAACTCTTCTATAGAAACAGCCTTCTCTTTATTCTGAATCAAGAATTGTCACAGCATTTAAACCCAAAAGCGGCCACAGAGAGCGTCTACTTTGAATCCTAACATTGTACAGATTTGGAAACTGCGCTCCAAAGAGATCAAGAGTCAAGTGGGTTGTCCTGCTCTGGGAAATGAATTTCTAGCCCAACTACTTATTTACTGTAAATCTTAAAATAAGCATCTCCAGTCGCAAAATCCAGTATTTTAAGTCACATGTCGCTTGAGGCCAGGATTTTAGAGACTCAACACCGTAACAGTTCTCACCGCTTTGGCTCTCCTCGAGTTATGATTCAGGTTGCTACGAAAACCTTCCAGCGCCCACTGAGGAGCACCTGCCTCCTCATCATGACTTAGTGCACTTTTCGGGGTCTACTGTGATGCCATCACATCTCACACAACCCCCCACGCCTCGGTGAGGGGTCACGTGGAGTTTTCACACACCGGAGCGTCAGTGATGATTTGCACGCCTCTCTCTGCCGCGGCTGTGGTTGGAATACTCCTTCCCCTTTCTCACTGATTAGTTAGCGAGCAATGTGTGATCCATGATGACTCTCAGCAAACATTTTCAGTCCGGGTAGCAACAGGACCTGCGGTATCGAGGGTGAGCAGTTCTCCTGCTTTGCCGAGACCCTCCCCCAGCAGTGTCAGTCAGAATCGGTTCTCTGAGAACCCCTCAGTCCTGAGCAGAGCAGGGTATCAGTCAGCTTCACCATCCCGTGCGCCATTTGGGTACGAGCGAAGAATGAGTCCCCTGAGTATTTCCGCTCTGTGAAGCAGCACAGATCAGTCAGTAGGGGAAGATGCTCATGGAAACCACTCTGATTAGATGGGAAAGACCACAACTGACCTGAGCAGACCGGCCGGGCCCAGGCTGTGGATACTCATTCCCCAGATGTTTGCCAACAGGGTGGAGAATTTAAGGGTGGCCTCTGAAAGGAGGGTGGGTTGCTGGGCGTGGTGGCACACACCTGTAATCCCAGCACTTGGGAGGCTGAGGCAGGAGGATCGCTGTGAGTTAGAGTCCAGTTTGGGATACAAAGTCAGTGCGAGGCCATCCTGAACTGGATAGTGAAACCCTGTCACAAAAAAGACAAACAAAACAAAACAAAAAGAAAGGAGCATGGGTAAAGGGTAAACTTAATCTAAAACCACTTTAACGAGTGGAGAATCAAATGCAAACTGAATTTTCCATGAAATATAAACACAGGACACACTTTGTTCCAGCTTTCATTTCTAGGAAAGCCAAAGAAACATCTGCTTTTTTGGGAAATTTATTCAACCACTCTGCCCCAACAGTCTAAAGTCAAGCAAATTAGAGGCCCTCTGGGAAAGAAGCTGATTGAAGAATGCATTAGACAAACTGAAAACAAGTCCAGGATTTAATAGGACTATTAAAATTAGAAACTGGAGGAAATCGCTGCCCTTTTTTTTATTTTTCTTTTTTCTTATTTGGTTCTGGGAGCTGAACCCAGGGCCTTCACACCGAGTTACATCCCTAGCCCTTTCTTTTTTTTCAACAAAGTATCACTACATTACTAAATCGCCCAGGCTGGGCTCAAATATGTGACCCTCCTGCCTCAGCCTCCGAGAGTACTGGGGGTACAGGCATGGGCTAACATGCCCAGGTCCCTATCTCTATATTAAGACTGTTTTATTTCCATTTATTTGAAAATATTCACAAGCTAAAGACATGGGATCCCCAAGATACAGATCTCTGGCAGCAGGCACATTGTAAAATACTGTCCCAGGGGCTGGGAGTGTAGCTCAGAGGCAGAGAGCGAGAGGCCCTGGGCTCATTTCCCAGCCCAGCCGCCACCGCCACAACAAGAAGATGGGCTGGCAGCATTTGGACGTAGTTGGTGAGAGCAGAGAGCCTAGAAAAATACCCAGATGGGGCCACATTCATACTCTTCGCGTGAGTTTGCAATCCGCTTTGTCAGAGAACACACTTGCAAGCAGGCAAAAGTGGCTTTGAAAGACAGTTTCCTATGCTCTTCCTTAAAATTGAGCAGAGCAGAGCACACTTAAAAGTTTTGGATCATGGTTTCTTGTTTTTCGTTGTTGTTGTTGTCAGGAAAGAATGAGGAAAGTGGGTGTGTGGGGGGTGGGGGGTGGAATGATCCAGGAGCAGATACAGAAGGCTTTCTGCACACATTTGGGGAGTCTTTCTACTGCTCATTTTTTAAAACCGAGAAACTCTGTCACCGAGAAAACGGCACACACACGGCGTAGCCTGATTTAAACCCCTGCGGTCCAGTCCAGGAGGTCTCGACCCCAGCTGTGTAGCTGTCTGCAG
>RJWM01039759.1:0-15905 GCA_004363535.1 Dasyprocta punctata
GGCTCAACTATATGCTATCATTAAAAAATTCAGCTTAAAAACATTGGAAATCAGTATGAAAAAATATACTATAGAATCATTAATTAAATGAAGTCAGAGTGCATATATTAATATCCATTTGATCTTGTTTTGTAAACCTATAATGTTACTATTGTGGATTTGCTGTTGTCGTTTGTTTGTCTCTTTTGCTTTTTGTCTTATATGTGTCTTTTTTCTCTTAAATTAAAAAAAAACATATAAAAAAAAAAGAAAAGAAACTGGCAAAGAAAGCTGGTGCGGTGGCGCACGCCTGTAGTCCCTGCACTCAGGAGGCTGAGGTGGGAGGATCACTGTGAGTTCGAGACCAGGCTGGGTTACAATGTGAGCTCAAGGCCAGCCTGAACTGCACAGTGAGACCCTGACTCAAAACAAACAAACAAACAAACAAACAAAAAAAAGCAATAAAGAAAGAAAAAAAAATCTGACGAAGAATCTGAATGCATTTTTCTCGAAAGAAGGTATTTGTTTCATAAACATAAGAAAACATGTTTGATACTATTAATCATCAGGAAAATGCCTACCAGACCACAATAAAATGCCAATTCATATGCCATGGAATGGTTAGAATTTAATTAAAAAAGGAAAATAATAAGTGATGGAGAGGATGTGGAAAAATTGGAACAGCTCTATTTTGGGTGACAATGTGAACTGGTAAAACTGCTGTGGAAAACAATTTAGCAGATTCTCAGAAAGTCAAACATAAAACCAATGGCAATAATTCTAGTACTAGATACCTACTTGAGAAAAGAAAATGCATTCTGATGTAAAACTTGTACATGAATGTCTGTAACAGTATTATTAATAACAGTCAAAAGTCAGACACAACTTATAGTTTTGCGTGTTGGTGCACATCTGTAATCACAGCATTTGAAAGGCTGAGGCAGCAGGATTGGTGTAAGTTTGAGGTCAGCCTAGGCTACACTATGAGTTCAAGGCCAGCTTGGACTATATAGTGAGACTCCAAAACAAAAGCAAAATTTAAAACAATACCAAACCTAAATGCTCATCAACTGGTAGACAAAATGTGGCATATCCACACAATAGAACGCTACCCAACAATACAAAGGATAAAGTACTCACATGTTACTTTATAAATGAACCTCAAAAACAGGTAAAACAAAACAAAATGCAAACATAAGAAACCATGTGTCTGATAATCTTATGGAAATTTATACAAAATTTTCAAAAAATTAATAGAAGTAAAAGATTAGTAGTTGCCTAGGAATGGCACTTATCTATGACTGATTATGAGAGTTCTTAGTTGAGGGATAAAAGTCTAAAATTTATGATTATGTTTATAAAACCTGTTAAGCCTACAAAAAATTAATAAATTGTACTTCTATGGTTAAACATTATGATACACCAAAATAGTCATTTAAAACTACCATGTACACAAAACACTGTTTTACAAGTCACAAAGACATGCATTAAACTTACCAGAACGGTTGCCTATAGGTTTGTTTATATAAGGGGAATGACAGTGGGAGTGGAGAAAGGTGATTCAGGAAATTTGTAAGTCAATAAATAATTCTGGACAAGGAAAAATTTGAATAGAGTAATGCATTTGTGCATATGAATACAAAAACAAGATCAGCTCAGTTCTCTATAAATGAGGTCTTAAACAAAAACAAAATACAAGAAATATTTTTATAAAAAGAAAATAAAAATAATTCCACTTACTATTTTTACAGACACTAAGTGATACAATAATAGAACAAGCTTAAGAAACCTAAATTTGTTGTGAATCTGCTACGTAATGCATAAACATTGAAAATGCAGCATCATGGTCAATGCTCCAAAACCCATTAAGTTCTAAAGCAAGAGAAATGATGTACAAGTAGAAAGAAAAAGTATTCTCCGAGTGACGCAGGCTAGTTATCTCACTACTTAAGTGCACTGCTAGATATCTGTGACATTCTGATTAATTATGGAAATATACAACACCAGAAAGAAATGATAAAGAAATACTGATCTTTAAGTGTTTAACATTAGAAAATCTTTTCAGCAACATATTTACCATAGGAACATTAGTCTTTGAGAAGCTCTGCCTAACAAGGGCTCCACAGTCAAATGTTAGAAATACTGCACAAATATTTTCCCACTAATGCACAGTATTCAACAATACATGAGCATGTTTAAGTTTCAAAAACAGTCTCCAAGACTTTAAGAAATCATTTTTGAAAACGACTCATTAAGCAGATGTTATTTGTTCATAAATTCTTTAGCAAATAGCCACTGAACACACTTCACAGGCCAGGCCCTATCCTAAATGTTAGCAGTAAAGAAAACATATTTCTTGCCCTTAGGGAGATATACATTGCAGGGGTATTATTAAATATTCAATATGTACGTTTGCCATTAATTGTTGGTTAAGTAATGATACTGTCATATAAATGAGGATAAAATATCAATACTGAAAGAAACACTGAGAAAAGCAAGAAAGTCTCTGAAATAATGTGTTCATCCAACAGGATTAGTTAGAGGAACTTGGTTATTTTTCCAAATATACGGTAACTTAAAGACCAATGGATTGCCAGGGATTTAGCTCAGTGACATAAGCGCCTGCCTGGCAGGCGTGAGGTGGTGAGTGCAATCCCCCGTACCAAAAAAAAAAAAAAAAAAAAGACCAATGGATTATAACAAAATAGTCACAGGCAGGGAATATTTAAAATAATTGAGTATACCAAAGATAAAATATGATAATCATGCCATTCATGTGGCTAATCTGGGAAAAAAAATAAAACTTCCAAAACATGATATATATAGTATGATTTCACTTGTTTAAAAAAATTCTCTAAAAAGTCCCCCCTGCCCCACCCCACTGTATTATTGGGGATTAAACCTGGGGCTTTTGCACTGAGCAACATGTCCAGCCCTTTAAAAATTATGAGACAGGCTCTTGCTAAAATACCCAGGTGGAAATTGAATATTCAATCCTCTTGCTCCAGAGTGCTGGTATTACCAGAATATACCACTACCATATCTGGCTACAGTCCTAAATACAAATCTTTCTATATACATATGCAGGCAGAAATTTTCTAAAAATTCACAAGATTTAAGAGTAGTTGGCTATCTCTGGGAAAATAGAATTGATAGTCAGGGAACTTCTTTATCTTTATATAATAACTGATTTTTAAAAAACAAGGCCATATTCTTAATGAGATGAAATAATTTTTTAAAAGTTTTTATTAGTATATATTTTCAGTACAAAATGATTGCATTCATCATAGGCAGCTAGTACATGTACATAACACATCTTAATTCTTTTTCTGTCCCCTTCCTCTCCTATCCCTTCCTCCATGAAATAAATTTTAAGACGAACTGACTAATAAGTATTTTCAGCCAAAGCATAAGAGTTGAAGGGAGGAAGCAATATTATGACTTTTCTAGGACTGAAAAGATTTAACTGGAAAGGACAAAGTATCACTTTGTAGACTAGTGGCTAGGAAAATACCTCAAAATGAGGAGTTTTTGGTAACTGGGTACAAGACCTAAAAAAAAAGAACTTCATGGATTTTTCTTATATAGCAACTATACAGAGCACACTGAAAAACAAGATACTTAAATGACACTTAAGAGTAAAACAAAAGCAAATGCCCTTAAGAAAAGTGGCACAAGGATACTCTGATATACTTACACATCACACTATAACTTCAAATATCTCACGTTGCAAATAAGTATTAGTTTTTCTGATTAGAAGTATTAAAAACTTTAACTTAAAAAAGAAAATTACCTTTCTTATAAGGTGGTTTTCAGTGTCTGCCACAAATATGATATTATCCATCATGGCTACACCCTGTGGAGAGTTAAAAGTTGACTCTGAAAATAGTCCATCTTTTCTTCCAGGGTTAGGTCCTAAAAGACAAGACAGTCATAGGACAAAAATTTGCCATTAAAAAACGATTTCAACTAAACAAACAAAAAAAATTTTTTTTTTTTTTTTTTTTTTTTTGGTACCGGAGATTGAACTCATGACGTCGCACTTGCTGGGCAGGCACTTGTACCGAGTTAAATCCTCAGCCCAAACAAAAAATATTTTAAGGAATTGTATTTAATGCTGGGATTTAGAAATAAATAACACTACTTCTACCTAAAAGTTATAATGTTTTCATGGTATACATTTTTCTCAAGAGTGAGTTCTGGTAATGACAGGGACTACAGTATAAAAGATTTTTATGCTAGTAGCATATATCAGAAGGAAATAATTTTATTTTCTTTTAAAAATTGTTTTCTTGAGACTGGTTCTTGCTATGACCCTGAAGTGACTAGTCCGGGCTGGCCTCAGACTCATGGCCACCCCCCTGCCTCAGGTCTCCCAAGTGCTGGGATTACAGGCGTGCACCACTCCTGGAGTGAAGAAAATAATTTTAAAAGCACTAGACTAGAAAGTTAAAGTTAAAATTACTTTTAATCTTTCAGCAGTGAAATTATTTTTAATAATTTTTGAAAATTAAATGAAAAGTATGTACGCATTTGCTAGAAAAATACACATGTTCAAATATGTCGCAAGCAGTTCGAAATCTTAATAGCCATCCAAGCATTTCGTGAGTCTAGAATTCCAGGTTAGCTGGTAGGGTGGCACATACCTGTAAACCCAGCACTTTGGCTGGTTGAGGCAGGAGGATTACAAGTTTGAGCCCAGAGTAGGCCATTTAGCAAGACTCTGTCTCAAAGAAATAGAAAGGACTGGTGATGTAGCTCAGTGCAAAGGTCCTGGGATCAATCACTAATACTGCCCCCTATTCCAAAGAAAAGCAATTTCAAGACTCCTTCCTAGTATTTCACTTTGTCATAAAATCCTGTAATATTACATATAATACCACATATTAGTTTGGACAAGTTCTCATCCATTTTTCTATAGAATGGAACTAATTATAGTACTTAATTCATAGTGATATGAGAATAAAAAATAACATTATCTGTATTAACTCTCTATACTAGAGTATTGTGAGGCAGATCCCATTTGCCATTACACACTGTAATCAATAATGCTATTATTGTTACTATTGTTGCAAAAGTTCCCTGAAAAAAAAAAAGGAGGGAGAGCATTCTGTGGTTACTTTGAATTGGAAAACAGTGGGCAATGCGGCCCTCTTTGTATATTCCATGAGGCACAATACCAGAGTAAAAGATATGAAAAATCCAATACCACTCCCATAAAACAACAAAAAATCTGCTAAACCACATCACACCAGTGTTTCCCCAGGATATATAACCAAAGAATGATTACACATCAGTATTTTTAGAAACATGTTTCAGAAATACAGTTTGGTGATTTCTCTGCTAACAGAATACTAACCTACACTGTTTTGAAAACAACAGACTCTATTAAAAACTAATTAAATTATTTAAATTCAAGCTACTACAAGATATTTTTTGAGAACAATTCTCACAACTGCCTGTCATAAATAAAAATATCAAGTAGTCAAAACAAATATAAAACACATACTCTAACAAAAACAACAAATAAGAAACAAATAATTCAAGAGGTAAAGGGGATCCTATCTTGGGACGCTAAAAATGGCATCATGACTTAGAAATGACTGGCTTATTTGCACTGGAATTCAGATAACCCTGCTTCATGTACAATACTGCATGTATTACTAAAGCGGACTGACTACAAAGAGATGAATTACTTTTCTCTTTGATATGCTGTTCCCCAGTGCAGCCTAGATAAGCAGGATTAATAAGAATATACTTAAGGAATTTTATTATGTATATATAAACAAGCTGCAAGGTCGAGATACGGAACAAAATGATCTGCGCTTGCCTGATACTTCTACTTTGCTACACACAAAGTGAATTCATCTAAAAGTATGCTTAAGTTTTTAGGGAAGGAAGCAGAAAATCATAAAATTGTGTACCAATCTTACCTTATTTATTTTATAACCTAAATGTCAGGGCTGGGGATTTAGCTCAGCAGTTCAAGCGCTTGCTTAGCAAGCGCAAGATCATGAGTTCGATCCCCGGTACCAAAAAAAAAAGAGAGAGCCAGGCATGGTGGCGCACGCCTTTAACCCCAGCACTCAGGAGGCTGAGGTAGGAGGAGCATTGTGAGTTTGAGGCCAGCTGGGGCTACAACATGAGCACAAGGCAAGGCCGACCTGAGCTACATAGTGCGACCCTGTCTCAGAAAACTAGGGCCAGTAGTTTGGCTCAGTGGCTTAAGCACCTGCCTGGCAGGCGCGAGGTTGTGAGTTTGATCCCCAGTGCCATTTAAAAAAAAAATGTCAAGTTTCTAGGATCCTGCCCTGACCTTGAAGATGATATGAATATATTTTGCTGGATAGTAAAATATAATATTTCCACTTAAAATGTCAGAAATCCAATATATATAAATTTCATAAGACACATTAACTGGTAAGTTTTTGAAAACAAAATGGATATACAAATATATGTAAGACATGTAACTTAATGATTTCCTCCTTTCAACACAGTTTTCTTGATTTTTTTGAGGGAGTGAAGTTAGTTCAGATACCATACATTAAATAACAAAAATATAATTTTATAACGAAGTCAATGCATGCCACCTATTACTTCTTATTTATAAATTTCAATTTCTATGTATTTACCCAAACTATTTTTTTAACTGTGAAACATAATATACAGCATACTTAGAAACAATCTTTACCTCCAATACTGTACTGAATTTGTCCATTTTTCCAAATAACCAAAATCCTATGATGTCCAGTATCTGCTATTACCAGTCTATTAGTAGCATGGTCTACAGTTACTTTGCCAGGAAACAGCAATGGTGAAGGTGGCAGAGAATCTTTGTAGAGTTTTATTCCAATTTTATTATCTCTGATCTGTCCCCTATCTTTGTAATACTTCAAAGCTATTGAAGTATACAAAAATAATTTATCTTTGTGTCCTTCTCCAATCAAAGAAAACAGCATGTTTCCACGGGGTCCAAGAATGACCAGCGTTGGCCAGCAGGACACCTCTAGCTCTTGCCAAAGGCTGGCATCTGCATCATTAACCACAGGGTGGGTGATATTGTATCGGAGAACAGCGCTTGTAATGTTGTCCAGGACTTTTTCATTTGGAAACTTAGCCGAGTGAACACCAACAATCAGAAGACCATCTGAAAGGGGAAATGTATATATTAAGTATGATGAAATATTAAGTAGCATTATTCACACATTAGGTTTTGTGTCATTACTAAATATAAGTGATCCGTAGATTAGAAGAAAGTACATTAAGGTCAATCACATTTAAACACATTCACAAAAATTAAGAAATTTAAATCTCATGACAATCTTGACTTCTACATAGACATGATCAAATTCATGTGCTACTGCAGGCTTAAAACCATGTCCTTTTGTTAGATAAAGCCACTGAAAACTAGTTGTTAGTCTAGATATTAAAGTTTTCCTACCTAGTATAAGTCCCTTTGAAATTATGAATGACTATGACTGCTTTCTTTCTATTTATTGCCATATTATTTTCCTAATTTTTTAATCTAATCTTACATTACAGCTTAACTGAATGAATATAAACAAGATTTCCCATGATATAAGGTTTTTAATTCATGTGAAATTCCTACTATGTCATTCTTAGAACAAACCTGGTAGACAGAACTGCTAAAAACTAAAGATAATGTACTTCTTCTAACTAATCAATACATTATTTCAAAATGTCAGTATGAGGGGAAAGAGCATTTAGGCTAGATTCAGACCAAAAACAATACTAAGGTAGAAGACATAATAAAATCAACTCTCCCACCATATCCATCAAAACTTACTCAAATTATCATGAAGAATAACTAAAACCACACAAATGAGACAGCCCATTATCCTATTATAACTACTAACCTGAAACCACAACACAAGCACACATACCACTGTCGGGGACTGATCAGGACCCCAATCACCTGGGCGAGGGTATGACAAAGGATAAAAGAACCTGAGACAGTAATTTAGAAGGCCAGGGGCTCCAGAGGCTCAGAGCTCTTAATCGGCTAAGACCAAGAATGTCTGAATTTTTCACTCTTTACTGAATGCACACAGCTTTCCAGGGGGCACACAGAGAGATCCCGGAAACAGTGAAGTGGAGGCCACTGACAGGAGCAAGGAGGAGTAAGGAGTAAGAGACAAAGCGTGATGCCACTGATTGATGGGAAACTTATTTTTCCCTTAGGTTAATGTTTACTTCTATAGGATTTTGTGCGCGAGTCAGAATCCCCAGCTGAAATGCTATCTTGCCTTCTGAGATGTCAGTGTCACAGGTCATAGAGAAAGAATCCCACTGAGTCAGTGGCATAGGGAGCTTTATTTCTGCAAGCTGACTGCTGACTCATCAGGCAAGGCACACAGGTCAGACTCGTTACAGAAAGTCAATTCATGGATTTGTAGCTTGCTCAGGGCGGTCTCCATCATATCACTGTTTGAAGACTGACAGAAATAAACACAGCAGGTAGATTGTAGAGGTGGGCTCAAAACTTAAAAACATGAGCATATTTCCAGTTTTATTCCTTCTGTCCTTTTGTGGCTTTGCTGAGACTACACCCCCAATTCTGAAGGCATGCAGGTGGCTAAAATTCCAAAAGAAACCCCAAAGAACCAGGGAAGTTGGAGAACACAAGGCTAATAGAAAAAGCAAATTGAAAAATGTGATTCCCCATTTGAGTATGAATATTCCCAAGTCTTGGCTCTACCTCTAAAGTACAAACAGGAAACAGACCCAGTAAAGTGTAACAAATGCTTAGAGAAATGAGACCTGAATTACTGAGTTGAAAAGAAAGCTGATGGAAGATGAGATAGAATTTATAATCTGAACTATAAGAGTTGAGCATCTAGTAATAAAAAGCTATCAATAATCTCCAGAGGTCTATGACAGAATCTCATCTACATAACATTGCAATGTCCAAGGTACAATTGCAAACTACTTGACACTCAAAAAGCGAGGCTGGCTGGGCAAGGTGGTGTCTGCCTGTAGTCCTAGCACTTGGGAGACTGAGGCAGGAGGAAGACTGCCATGAGTCGGAGGTCAGCCTGAACTGTCGTGAGACACTGTCTCAGAAAAAAAAAAAAAAAAAGCCAGGTAATGTGGTTTATTATCAAAGAAAAGAAAAACCAACAGATATCAGTGCAAAAATAAAGTACATACAATGCCAAAGTACATGTTTGAATTAGTAAAGGCTTAAAAGCAATGATGATAACTTTGCTCCACACATAAAAGAAAAACATACATAAGGAAATTAAAAGATAGGAAACAGAGAAATTGAAATTATAAAAAGTAACTAAATAAAAATATCTACTGGAAATAAATATATCTATTAAAATAAATTCATTCAAAGACCAAAAAAAGGTACAGAGGAAAAAGTTGATGAAGCTAAAGACAGTATTAGAGAAACACGCCAACTTAATAAATGCAAAGAAAGACTGAATTAAAAAGAAAAGAATCTCAGAGACCTTTGGAACAATTTAAGAGATCTAAAGTTTAACTATGGTTGAGAAAGAGATTAGGGCAGAATAAATGTGTGAATGATGCCAAACTTCCAAAATGTGGTTAGAGACAACAATTTACAGAATTCAAAGTTAGCACACAAGTAAGACAAATGGAAGAAAACCATGTCTAGACACATTATAAATAAATTACTGAAAACTGAAGATTAAATAGACACAAAGACATCTTAAAAGCAGCTAAAAGAATTAAAATACAGCTAAATGTGGCTACCTGAAAACTGGACGGAGGGACGGACGGAAGCAATGAGAAGGGCTATGTATTTGTTACCTGTGCCAGTTACTTAACCTCTAACATTTCTCATTTGTAAAATGGGAAAAGTATCAGTAACTGCCTCTGAGATTAGGAGGATTAAGAGACAATCTGTGTAAGGCACAGAATACTTAAAACATTTAAAATAATCACACAATGTATCAATGGGTTTAATACATCTATTAAAAGAAAAAGATGGACACACTCTGTATGTAAGATCCATCTAAAAGTGGACCCAAAAGGCTAAAAATGAAGGAACAGGCACAGGCGAGCAGGCAAATGAACATAAGGAATAAAACACAGGCGATCTCCTCCCTCAGCTTTTCTAAGTCCAGGGCCAGGTGAGCATTCAGCTCCATGACAAAGGACACCACCTTACTCTGCTAGGCACCTCATTTAATAACCTGGAAGCTTACACTGATTCCAGCTTACGCTTGCAATTCTACTTTCTCTTTGTTCTTTCCTACTTCATATCCATCTTTCCTTCTCAACTGCCTGACCTGCCATCTTCATGCTGAGGAACCAGCTATATAAATGACTGCCTCACATGAGACTAATCAGTTCCACAGGTACCTAAAGCATGAAGTACCTATAATAAATCCTGTATTATTTGTCATACTTACGATGTTTCTGCTTCTCAGATCACACCGACATCCCTCTTTTGGTCCTAGCTCTGCAAGTACATGTGCAAAATCTTCAGCTATTCATGGGTACTCTCCCAAGTCATTCCTAGTTGGATGAAGCTCTCCCTCTATTGTGTTCACCAGAACAGGGCACATATATGCAGTATTCTTTGAGTTCTTGGATATTCAAACTGGTTTTTTTCAGCCTTGGCTGATGCCTGAAGGACACTGAGTGGCTTATACTATCCCTAGAGTCCTTAAGATTCTTTGGAAATCTTTTTTTTACTAGTATGTTTGTATTACATAATGTTTACATTTATCTTGTAGAATTGGTATAGAAACATAATTTTTTTTTCTTCTTTTTCAGACAGGGTCTCACTATGCAGTTCAGGTTGGTCTTGAGCTCACTTTGTAGCCCATGCTGGTCTTGAACTTGCAACAATCTTCCTGCCTCAGCCTCTTGAGTGCTGGGATTACAGGCATGCACTACCACACCGGCTCAGAAACATAGTTTCTTGTTTGCTTGTTTGTCCTCCAGCTTTCCGTCCCTCCCTGTTCCTTCCAACTTTTGGTCCCATTTCTCAATTACAAAAGCTCTATTTCATTTTTTTTCCTCAATTTTTTCTATCACTTTATTTAATCCCCCTTCCCCCATCTCTCATTCATCCATTTGAGAAAAAACTTCCCTATTTCCTGTCTTCTATTTTGCACCCCCTCATATATACACACATATATCTATTTCGCACCCCCCCATCTCATTTTAGAGAAATTATGCAATATTTAACTTTGTGTGTCTGACTTATTTCACTTAATGTTACGGTCTTAATGAGCATCCATTTACCTAGGAATGCCTCAAGTTTATCTTGATGACACAATAGTACCCCATTGTTTATATGTTCCTCTGTTGTTGCTTTGCTTTATGTCTGTATACAGTATTTTTGAAAATACTGTATACAGATCTGTCTAATTTATATGCCTTTGCAAGTCATCTTTTGTTTGGAGATCTTGAGAATTTTCTGTTTTCGGTCTTTCAAGTGTAATGGTTTTCCTAGGATATGTCTTGGATTATTATGAGTCAATTCTCCCCAGTACCTGGTAAGCCCTGTCAGTATGTAGACTCAGTGGTTTTCTCATTTCTACTATGTTTTCTTGGATTCTAATTTCAGATATTAGTTCTAGCCAATTGTTTTCATTTTCTTGATGGCCTCCAAGTAGTCTGATTTTGGACTTTTTTTTGCCTGCCTTCCAATTCAATCATTTTCTGCTCACACCTTTTTTACTTCTTTAGCTCATTTTCATCTTCCAGGGTTTCTTTCCCCCTCTACTTCATGCTCATGTCCCTTACCGTATCTTTACACGAATTTATTGTTCCTTGGGAAACTTATAGTTTTCAATTCTAGTATAAATACAAACTTTTTCTTCTATTTGTTTACTGAGTTTAATTGACATACATTTCTTCACTTTTTGTCAATATCAGTTTTTAAATGTATGATTCATTTTTTCATTTTTCCTACTTTCTGAAGGTGTCTAATCCAGTATAGAGCTTTGCATTAGTATTTTTCAATTCTGTGACTGTCAAAAGTGTGAATTTTCAATAGCATTTCAACTTTGAATTGCACTGTTAACTTTTCATAGTTTTATTTTCCATTCTTCATTTTGTCGGCAAGGTTCGTAGCTTGAAAGTGCTGTTGTGACCATTCTTTTTCTGTGTGTGGGGATTTTACTTGTGGTTAGCACTGCTGGACAGAATGATTAATGTGTGTTTCTCTTTCATTTCTGCTGGATCCTAAACTTTTCCCTTACTTCCTTCTATCTCTGTAGGGGCCTATCTCCAAGAGAACCCACACCTTGCCTATATATCTGATTCTATGCCAAAAGCAGTATTTTTTGCAGTTTTCCATTCCTAGTCCTACAGTCTTAGAAGTTGGTGATGTGTTCTTGCTCATCCAAATCTGTGTGGAGTGTTTCACATTTCATACTGGAGTTTTCCTTTCTGGAGTAAGGGGACTATACTGTGTGTGCTTTGCCTAAATCCTTTGAACCACTCTACTTCTCTCAGGGAGCCTTTTAAGCCTCCTCTGTTCCTTTTCTCAGCAACTCCAGGCTTGCAGCAAGTCCTCTACTGGAATTTTTTTTTATTTTTATTTTTGCGGCACCAGGAATCGAACTCATAACCTCGCACCTGCCAGGGCAGGTGCTTAAGCCACTGAGCCAACCTCCCAGCCCTACTGGAATTTGATTTATTTCTCAACTTGCATGTGATGTGAAGGCCATAATATGTATTCTGTATCTGCTAATATTGCAAATACAGAATAATGCAGACTCAAATGTGGTTTTATTTACTCTCATTTTTATGTTTTGGGAAGGAAGAGAAGGCATGTGTGGAAATTCAAAATTAGACGGTCACCAATCTCCAAGCCTGTAAGATTTTTTCACATGTATTTATAATTTTATTAGTTTATTAGATAAATATAACTAAGTCCTAAAATTAGTCTCTTAGTTAATGGAGAGGCTGAAATATTTCCAAAAAGGTGAGAATTAAGACAAAGATGCTTGCTATCTCCACTACTATTCAACAGTAAGTTGGGATAGAAGTGGGGAGTTAGCCAACATAATTAGACAAGAGAACTCAATAAGTATCATGAAAACTGGAAAATTTCTATATGCAGATGATAGACCAAGGATTCTGGTGAATCAATTAAAAACTAAGTCAAATAATAATAAAAAAATGGGAAGGTAGCAAAATATAAGATTAACACATGGAACTCAATAGCCTTTATACACTGAAGCAATAACCAGTTAATGATAGAATGATAAACAAAACTCCATGAACAATAGCCATATTAAACATATGAAAAGATATTCAACTCTACCCCAAATGTAATTTAAAATTATAAGGTGTCATTTCTCAGCTATTAGATAAAAATTAGTATGTCAAAATCATTTTACTGGAATAGCAGTAGGTTAAGAGGAACACACACTGCTAGTGGAATGGCAAACTAACATAACCCTCCTGGTGGGGAGTTTGGCAGTAGCTAAGAAAACTACTTATGCGTTTAACTCTGTCCTAACAATCCCATTTCTAGGAATTTGCCCTTCAGATATACCATCAATAATAAAAACAAAAATAAAAATAAACTTCTCTAAGATTATTCATTACTTGTAACTATGAAATACTGGAAACAAGCAAAGACATCCCACTGATCAGAAACTTCTGAACAGCACTCCTCACTATAAGGAATCAGAGCTCCTTAGAGAAATGGCTGATTCAGGGATGGGGTTCAAAGCACAAGACAAATTTGGAAATGCTGTGATGTAATACGGAAGTGCTTTTTAAAAATGAGAATATGTCAATAAGAAAACAGGAGAGCGCATAAAGGAAATCCCATTAGTCAGATCTGGGACAATTTGAACATGGAAGTAATCATAGTAATGATTCATAACCTCTTGAATTAAGTAAGAATCCATGAGTTAAGTCCATATGTGTTTCATAGATTTTACATTATTTGCAATATTTATCATATCACATACACACGTTTTCCTTCTAATCAATACACCCCAACAATTCCTTGAAATAGTATGGCTGAGATGACACCTGAATGATAAGGTGTTAACTAAGTGAAGGCGCTGACGGAGATTCAGGTAGAGAAAAAAGCACATAAAAGACAAGAAATGGAACTAAGCAGAGATCAAAGAGAAGCATGAGCCAAATGAAAATAAACACACAGATAAGCGTCTTGAAAGTCATGGTAAGGTTTTAGATCTTTATTTTAAGAGCAATGGAAATAATAAGAACAAATTAAAGTCTGAAAGATACTATAAATTCATGACTTACCCCTCTGCACCAATCCTTTCTTACTGTATCCTGCCACTCATTGCCTGGTATCATCCTCCAACCATTTATACAACTGAAAAACTTATCTGTGTTAGCTCTGCAATAACTAATCAGCCCGCCTGCATCCCCCATATTTAATCCATGACCAAGTTCTATTGATCTTATTACGTACGACTACATTTAAGCTATTATTATGTCTCACAGAGACACAGTGGCCTTACCACAGATCTTCCATATCCATTCTTGTGCACCAATGAGTTACCTATTCAGAAAGTCAGGCTAATCTAAAACATAAATCTGATCCTATCACCCTCTTGCAGAAAACTCCTCATTAGCTTTCTACTGTTCTTAAACAAAATCTCACTTCTCGAGCTCTTCCTTTCCTCTCTCAGGTTGTGCTAGTAACTTGTCTTTCCTTCAGTACATCCAGAGTATCACTCTGGTAGTCATTCTTTATCTGCTTTCAGTGGTTCTGGTTACTCCATTTAATCTGAAAATACTAAATAGAAAATTATAGAAAGAAACAATCCAAAAGTTTGAAATTGTGTATTATATGGTGAAATCTTATGCCCTCTTACTCTATCCTACCTGCAATATCAATCATCTGCTTGTTCAGGGTATCCATGCTGTACACACTACCCACCTAAGTCACTTAGTAGCTTCCTGATTATCAGATCAACTGTTGCAGTATCACACTGCTTGTGTTCAAGTAATCTTTATCTTACTTATAATGGCCCCAAAACTTAACATCAGTGATGCTGACAATTTGTATATGCCATAGAGAAGCCACAAGTGAAAAGATGAAAGTCCGCAACTTAATTCAGAAAGAAAAAATTGTATACTGAGGTTGTTAACCTCTATGGTAAGAATTAATTTTATTTGTCGAATTATGAAGAAAAACAAATTAGTGGTAATTTTTTGGGTAAATCTTAAACTGTAAAAGCTACTTAGGTCCACAGTGTCTGACAACTGGTCATGATCAGAAAGGCTTCACAGAGTATAACGCTATGAGTGGTTTCAGGCATCTCCAGGGGGAACAAATTCCCCACGTAGCAGTGGGTGGGAGGCGGTATTGCATTTCTGTTGCCTGAAAGCCTGGACATCAAGTATTCCCTTCCGTCTGGAATGTTCTTACCTTTTCAAACTTACTCAAAGTCATACTTGTCTTTCATTATCTCAAGCCTAATTTTTACTTTCATAAGAAAGCTTCAATTCCTCTTGATTAAACTATTTTTTCTCATACAAAAAATGTAATTTTTCTTACTAGTTCAGAAATTATAAAAATATGTGTGATTATTCAATTATTGCTTCCCCATTAGATTGTGATTCTTGTCACTTACATAGGGACCATGCATGTTTTATTATTCACTAGCTCAGGGCCCACTATGTAAGTAGGAAATAAAGAATAGACAGGATATAAATACTGAAGATATATATGCACTTATACACTTATATGTGTACATCATACAATCCAAATAAGACAACTTCGTTGATCTATATACAAAGACACTGGTTAAATATCTACTATTCCCTTTTTTTTCAGTGTTAACTGTATAGATTTTTCTTAAACTATTTTGCTCTTTCTGTCAATTATACATAGAAAAAGTAGGATATATAAGATTTTCCCTTTGTAACTCTTATGCCAAGGACCAAAATCACCCCATTTAAAAGAAAATATGGAAGAAAAG
>RJWM01039760.1:0-15917 GCA_004363535.1 Dasyprocta punctata
ATGTTCCACCTGAAGAAAGTTGCCAGCATAAATAGGGACGTGGGGAAGAAGAGCCGGGCGTTGTGGGCTCTTCCAAGAGTTGCTGTTGGAGCCGCTGGTTCTCCTGGAGGTGCTTGTCACGCTGGCTTCTCCAATGTGGATTTGGCCATTATCGTCGGAGGAGCTCGGGACCTCATCGGTGAGAGTGGCTGTGGTTCATGTTGCGAGAGCTCTGCTCCTCACACCGTGCATCGCTTCCTGGCTCCGGAGGGGAGGCTGTGTGCTGGAGAACCTGGTCACGCTGGGCTTCCTGACCTGTGCTCAACTGTTCTCCATCATCAGAGGAGCGCGGGACCTCGTCGCCGTTGGGGATGGCTGTGGTGCTCTTCAGGGCAGCCCCTCTTCTTCTTTTGAGCGTGACTTCTCGGCTCCTACGTAGAACCCTCAACCCACTGCACAGCTCCTTCACCCTGCTGGCATAGACTTTCTGGTTCCACCGCTGACCTGTGGCCTTCCCAGCACAGAACCGTAAATAAACTGGCATGAGCCCTTATTGGGGGCCCTTAGATTCCCAGTTGGTACTGTGGGAGGCATTGTCATGCATTTGGGTCTCTAGTGGGACCCTTGCATGATATTGCTGTGGGATCAAGGCCCTTGGCTATCCTGGGTCTTAGTGTTGTGGACAGATCTTCCTGCACCGTCTCGTGTTTAACTTTGGGTGATTATTATAAAACAGTATTACAAACCCTGTGTCCTATATGTAGTTGTTCTCCCTGTAACCCCTGACTACAACATTACCTGAGATTTCCTATATCTGATTTCTACATAATGACCAGTGCTCTAACAACATAAATGTGTCAACAGGGCCAACAGCAAAGCAGCTGGAAGGCTGGATCCCACTTCATGTTGAAGAAGAAGGCTAGAGGCAAAGAAGGAGGTCTCTGCCTGTTACCAGGAAGGGAAGGGAAGGAGGTGAGGAGTAAGGGTAAATACTCAGGCTGTTCTCACGGACTTCCTAGAGAGGAGAGCAGACCAGGAAGGCCACTGTCAACTGTTCTGCTGGCTCACTCCACCCGGTGCCCAGCTCCTTGAAAGCAAAGACTTGCACTTACCCTGAAATCAAGTTCACATTGATTGACACATTAAAGACGGAACTCAAAACTCAGGAATCACCTGCCTTTCAAATGTTCATTCCTTTCCAACAAATATTAAATGTGAATTCAATCAATAATAAGTTAAGCAAAGCCTTTTGCCACAGGTTTCCTTTCTGTTAGAGAAAATGTCTGGCAAATTAAGAAAAACCATACCATTTACCCACTAACCTAAAAACAATTCTCTATTATCCAATTAACTAAAACACAATTGTATATAACATAATTATACAAGTCTACAATTACACAAAAGTAATGGTGCAGTGTAGATGGCAATGACTTTCATGTAATCAAAAATAATGAAAGCTTCCCTGATTAGAAATTAAGGTACCGAAGGGGCCCCATTGGTAAATATTCCCTGTATTGATCCACGTTTCGCAAAAGGCTATGCTGGCTGATGAAGTGGCCTTCTCCTCTCACCATTAATACCCACTGGAGGGGTGGCTGCTGCTGCTGCCGCCTTTTATTCTGAGACCACGAAACGAGCACATTTTAATGAAGCACATATTTTATTATCCACTTTTCCAGCTGGTCAAACAGAAAATCAAACAAAGCACAAGAGCCTGGAAGTTGTATGGTTTGTTGATGATCCCGTGTGTAGTGATATTAACAAAGAAGCATCTGTAAGTTCCACCAAATTCTAACAGCCATTCCCACTGTGGACAGGGACCATGATCTGCACAGCTGATCTTGGCACCATTCAGCAGTGGCACTTACTACTTTTTGTACTTCTGCAATTAGTCTCTACCCATGCATCTTTCTTGTTCCTGAGCAGTCCTCCTACCGGGCAAATTTGACCACCTTACTCCCAGTTCTCACCTAAAGCATGGGGCAGAGGCCACTAGGACACAAAGTTCTCCCTGATGAGTCTTGATATGTCCAAGCCATGTCCTCCGCCCACACTCACTTACCATTGCATTGAGCTATATGGATAGAATTCAGGACACCGTGAATAGTAAGACGTACCACTCATTACATACTGCTGAGAAAAATAAATGTTCCCAATGAAATTATTACACATCATCAATTACAAAGCCATCTCAATCATAAAATAATTAAATGCAAAAAATAGTACTTCGCATTGTCAAAATTTGTCCCCACAAACCAAGCTCACTCCTGTTTCTATTCTTTGCATAACGCTATGTTCTGCCAAACCCCACTCACTATCACCTTGACCGCCTTACTTTGTTTCCTCCTTGAAAACTGAGCTCAGAACCATGGCTCCAAATTTCCTTGAGCTCATTCCCAGGGCCAGGCTACTTTGCCCACAGAGAAAGATGTATTTCTAGTCATTTATCTCACTTTGTTTTAATGGCTGATTAATTTCCTGCTGAAACATGAGCAGAGAAACTCTATCACCAGCACATACGTAAGCACTTAACAGATACTGTTCATAGATTTTGTCAATGATATTTGACTGAAGTGAGCAGAAATGAAAGAACAAAGGAGGTCAGTGTTAGAGAAGGCACATAGTAAGTCTTGGTGGGAATTCAGAATCTACCCTCTTTGGTTTTCTGCAGTGTCTTTGAATCTAGAAATTTCCATTATAAGAGGGACCAGATCCCAGGAGAAATGGAGAGAGAAAATGAGCTTGGGGTAGGACTATGGGCTGCAAAGCAAAAGGGCAGATTCTTCATAGCCACAGTCTTATCTCCTCAAGGCCAGAGAAATCATGTGGCCACGAAGAACAGGCACCCAGGATGCTGCTCGGTGCAGTGCAGCCGGGGAACAGCAAAGCCTGGACGGGAAGGTTCCCAGGGGCCGGGGCTGCTGTGCTTGTGACAGGGACCCGCTGTACAGAAGAAGGAAATGGTTTAGGCGAGAAGCAATCGCTCCCTGTTTTTTGCTTTACTCCTAACTTCAAAGTAATCAAATGTTGTTTGTGCATAAAATTTTAATCCTTTCACAAATTCATATTTTGATTTAATTTGCATATCCCATTTACTGCAAGTCAACATGAAGGGAGACTCAACTAATTTAAACCATTTTTCTCTGGGCCTGAAATCCTTTCAGAAATATTTTCCATTAGGCGACTCAATTATGTCTAATGTGGCTAATGTAGGTGGATTACAAATTTGCTTAAAGATACTCATGTTTAGAGCAGTGAGAATGGGAAGGGGTAGGAGAACAGAGGAGAAGAGACAATAATTACCTGTCTTTGATGCTACACAAATCAATGTGTAAATCACTAAAATTCCCCAGGGAACCTTGCTGAACAGAAATGAGATCCTTGGGCTGGTTATCAATAAAGATGCGCCTCATGCAGCCTTGGAAAGCCTTAATGGGATTTAAACATTGGGGATCGGTGAGATTGTCGGGGCACCCTGTGGGACAGAGAAAAAAGATGAAGAAGAATGCTCAAATGATCAGTCATTGCTTTGGCGACCTAGTGACAGAAGTCCTTGAGGTCTAATTATTCTAGTGCTTTCTCATTCACAGCCATGCACACACTTTTGTTGTAAATCCTACCATTTGTAGGGAGGGGACAGAAATAGTATGAACCAGAATACTCAGTTGCTTCATAGGAAACGACAGTGTGCTAAAGGTAACAGTCAGACCATTCCGTCTACCTCCTTCTTACTCTTTTCCTGTTGCTGAGCTATTGGCCATTCTTTTCCATCACTCATCTCAAGGATGCAACCTGTCATAGTCGCTTGGGAATCTCAGCTGCCTTGAAACGCACATCTAAATGTATAATTCAGCTCAAAATTACACTTCTAAAGGAAATTATGCTTTAGGTAAGAACAGCAGCAGAGTAATTGTCTGGCTAATTATTATCATTAATGGGTTTAGATCCCACGAAAGGTACACAGAAGAATGTACCTGGAATTTTGAAGTAATGTGCACAGTAAATCCAGGCTTTACGGGAACCGTGGGTTTAAATGTACATAGTTACAGATGTATAATGGGATGAGTGAAAGGTTAACACCACACCTTTTTAAACAGTGCTCTTTTTTAAAGACTACATTACACTGATTTAGCATAGCTTGATAGCTGTTTCTCATTAAGACAGGGATAGGGTGATGCAGGTATTTGAGTGCTTGTGCTCTTTATAAGTTTCATCGCCATGGTTTTAATAGTCTCTGAGCATATGGGAATGCAAGCTTGAAAACATGGCAATAACCCATAAATAACTGGGAATTATTTCAGCCATCTCTAATACACAGTCACTGCCGGGCTGAAGCCCAGCAGCTGGCTAACAGCTCACAGGCACACCATAAAATGAAGAGCGATGCTACCACTTCTAATTGGAGCTGTAGAGACAATTTATGTAAGTTGACTATTATTACTGAAACCCATTTTTCACATTCCTTAAGTCTATAGACTACACGTGGGGCGTTTGTTTAAACACTGTTCAAGCCACAGATAAATCTACCTACAAAGCTAGGCATCCCCCACGCTCCCCCACCAAAGGCACCTCTTCAAATGGTGAGGGGAGTCATTTTGTCTTTGTGGCATGTCATTTGGCTATTATACCATAATTATTGAAAAGCATTTTCACCAGAAATAAATTCATGATCATTTTTCTTTCTCTGTTGCTAAAATATTACACAAGATACAAAATTATAGTCTATGAAGTACACTTTTGGGGAACCCCAAGATGCTTGTTCTGACATTTTCTTCTCTTTATTTTCACTGGTGGGTCATGGAGAACACAGGTCTGGCATTGAATCCCTGCTCTACTAATTGCTACTGCCATGGCTTTGTACAAATTATTTTACAACACAAACATCCATCGTTTAATCTATTAAACAGGGACATTATCACCTAGCTCACAAAGCTTCAGCTTGAATCAAGTGAAATAAGTTCCGTAACGCACAGAGTGCGCTGTCTTTCTGAAGGCCGGTGTTGTCTCTGCGGTGGAGGACAGAGGCCTGGCCTCACCTGAAAAACAGCCCCAAGGGTTTTACCCCACGCTGTTTCCTTCCCAGGAGACATCAAGGTGCATCCTGCACCGATGAAAAGCCCCTTTTTGTTTTACAGTTTAACTACTTTTCATTTATAGTACAGAGATTGTTGGCATACGCCGGAGTTTGGAGGTAAGAGACAACAGAGGTAGCGAGCCCATGTTTACTACGTGAGAGGCCATGCGTTCAGTTCAGAGAGAGAGAGAGAAGCTGCAGTGCCTAATTTTATATAATATGTCTCTCCAATTTCCTAATAGAAACAGACAGCCCAGACCCCAGCCCATGCCTACAATCATTGAGACCAATTTGTCCATTCCCTGCCGTAGAGCAGCTGCCGTTGTCTGTGTGAGTGTGTGCACCACCTGTGTCACGTGTGTGCTTGTGTGTGCGGTTCTGGGGACGGAACCAACAGCCTTGCATTTGCTGGTCAGGCTCGTTAGCGCTGAGTGACACCTCCAGCTCTCATTATGGATAATGAAATCTTTCCCTCACTAAACTCTGCCAGCAGTTCTGAGAGTGAGCAGGAATTCCAGGGACAATACAGCAAGCAGGGTTAGCCAGGCACTGGGGTCCACTCCCCTTCACAGATGGTTTCTACCATACAAACTGATGCTATTTTTCTAATAAAAGAAATAGATTAAAAAAATATATATATATATGCGTTAGAAACCTAACATATTCACATCAGTTTACTCTCGTGTTTTTGCCATTGAATGTTTCCCAGCATTCACCGGGCGTCAGAGTCAGGGCGGAAGCAGAGTCACCCGCTCCACGTGGACCCTCCTGGCTGCTGCCCATTTCCTGACGCCGCATTCCAGGGGCGCGGGGACCTCAGGCTGCTGGGAAAGTGGAGAGCAGGGGCTCAGGGCGGAAGGGGTCCGCGGAGTGACTGAGACAGCTGGGGAGCTGTCTGTGCCTCTCACCTGGATTCCTCCCCTCGTGGGAACTTCAGACTCGCAACTCGCTTTCTCTCACTTCTCAGCTGAGCTTCTCGTTTGCAGTGCGCTCACCGAGCTCGGCACAGCTACAGAGCCTCCTTTGGGCTTGTTATGCAACACCAGCTCTTATAGCTGAAGTACTTTTCTTCCTCAGCACTGGCCTAGATAATTTATATTTGCACAGCTGTGAGAGATTTCGCCTCCCACTATTTTAGGCTTGAGTGTGCGTGTTTGTATGTGTGTTGGGAGAACTGTCTAACTGAGAAGGCGAGAATCATCCTAGAGAAGAAACTGGCCACTGCATCCCGCCCCTCAACTTTACTTTCAGTTTTCAAGGCTGGAGAATTTACCTCCGAAATAGTAGTTACTTCCAGAATAAATCTGTACCCAGGTGGTGTCTTGAGCTGGGGACGCTGCCTCATTATCCAGAGTGAGAGTGATGCGGTTCCTCCTGGCGTTGATGCTAACCGAATGCCACAGGCCATCATTCAAGCTGCTGCCTGCAAAAGAAACAGGAAGGGCACGCGTGGTGATGATTGATCGGGGAGTTGCGAGAGACGGGGCTGATTTCCCAGCCTCTGTGGTCAGTGTCACTCAGAGCAGGCTGCTGTCTCTCTGCCCAAACCCAAGCCCCAACCCGCGGGAGAGGTAGTTTTCTCCTTTTCCTTCTATTTAATTTGATTCTCCTCTTTGTCCTTCTTTATTTCTTTTAAGTGACTAGGCCATTTCTGATGTAAAAATCAAAAGCGCAAAACCCAAAAATATTTATATATGTATATATATTTTAATTATATATATATTTTTTTCAACCAAAGACAAGCCATATATTGATCTGTTGCTGAATAATTGCAGAGGAAAAAGGGTAATAAAAGAAGAAAATTGCAAAACGGAAGTAGCCTTTGGATGGTGAAATTATAGGCAGTTTTAGTTTTTTGGTCTTTAACACAAGCCACTTATAACTCATTTTTAAAACAAGTCCTTTTTATTTTGGGTGGTGCAGAGGATCAAACCCTAGGCCTCACACATGGAAAACAAATGCTCATCCACTAAACTACACTCCAGCCTGCTATGCTTTTTTAAAGTGGTTAAAGAAAGCTCAACCCCTAGGCCGTGCAAGGGAGAGTCTTCTATTCGGTGAGAACACAGACCGGCTCAATTCCAACTTCTTTCCATAATGAATTACACAGCAGGCCACAAGTTACCAATCTTCACAAAACTCTGACTTAGCCTCTGTAAATACTATCGTGCCTGCTGTGCATCGGAGGGAATCTGGAGGGAACTCCTAGAGCGCTGTGAAGGCTGAGAGGTGCTTACTTAATCAGACTTCTCTGCTTTTCTTCCTTGGCCCTTTGTCCCAAGATATCTTTTGTCAAACCGCACACTACCTGCTGACTTACCTAGTTGGAAAAATTACATTGCAAACTAATCATGAGGGTTTTGACCACTTCCTCTGAAAACTGTTTTGTCTGTTATTTGCTGTTGGTATGAAGTGCTGGATGGAAGGAAGCAGCTTATTAACTGATCTGGACACAAAGACGCTTCTGTAACAACAGCAGAGAGCCGCACGTTGCCTCACCCGACAGTCGCTTATTGTGCTTTGCTGTCTGTCTAGCTGCTTTCCTTCTCGTTGCTTTAGTTATCTCACCTAATGGAGGGCGGTACTGATTGTACTTAAAGAGGTGGCAAGGGTTATACAGGAGGGGTTGCAGAACGGGTCAGGTCAATCAGAAGCAAGCACTCATGTTAACTAACTCCCATGCAAGGACAGGAAGCACCAAGTGGTCCCTGGAATCGAGGAGCAGGGATATTAACAACATGCAGTCCCTACCCTGGGGGAGCCCATAGTTAAACAGATGAGACCCATGCAAAAAGGATTAAAATACCATCCTTCAAGGTCAGGTTAGTATGATAGAGAAGCAAGCCAATAATAATAATCAGCACTAAAAACAATAGTTGTGATTATAGGTGAAACAGTAATACGTGGATAGAAATAAAAGAGATCTAACTCCCTGTGAGGATCCCAAGAATGCTTCACGGAAGTGATGGCCAGAGAGGGGAAGTTTCGAAAATGAGCCAGAGTTTGTAACTCACAGAGTAAGAGTGAGGAGACAGAGCTGCTGTGTAGAAACGAGGGTGCAGAAGAACAGGCACGGCAGACAGGAAGGCAGTCCAGCCCCCCAGGACCCTCACTTGTCAGGCCACGGCGGGGTCTCAACAGAATCCTTGACAAATGGTTCTCGAGAGCACTTTGACCAAAGGAGTTCCACCAGGATTTCTGGGGAGGGAACCTGAGCATCTACACTGCTTTCCAAAGCTCCCTGGGCGATTCCAATGTGTGACCAGGGACCAAAATCACTGTGGGAACATGGGGGTCCACGAGGGAGTCTTTAGCATGAGAACGACCAGATGGAAAGTGCACATTTGTCTGCTGAGCAGATGATAGGAGCGGGCAGTGGTCAAGGCTGGCGGCAGAGCCGGCGTGGGGTCGCACTCAAAGTTATGGCAGAGCCGGAAAAATAGTCAGGCATGGATTAGGAGCTGCTTCAGGAGGAGAAAGAGGCCAGCTTTGGTAAAGCCCATGGGAGCCACATCTGAGAAGCCTGGCAGGCCGGAAGCATTAAGAATCGGAGCAGAGGCCTCCAGGCTGAGAGGCAGGTGCAGGGCTTGTGGCCTTGAACTCTCAGCTGGCTGGAAAAGCTGCCCAGGGAGCTGGGGACACCAGGCATGGGCAGCTGCATCTGCTCCAGGTCACCCGTGCCCCGTGTGCGCAGAGCTGCCCAGATGCAGGGGTCTGCCTGCGTTTTCAGCCAGTGACCTTGCGGCCCTCTACAGCCCTGAACATCTGCTTGGCGTGGACTGGAGACCCCACAAGCCGCTTGGCCTGGTGGCCCCATGGTCCCCCAAAGGCAGCTGTCTGAGAAAGGGGCCAAGATTTGGGTCCTGGCCACAGGGACTCTCTTAATGAGGTTGAGCCTCTGTCAGGTGTTTCTTAGTGATGAACATTTGATTTCTTTCAGGAGCATTTGAGGGCAGAGCCAACTATAGGTTTTTCTCTTTCTTTTTTGGCTTTTATTAGCATACTTATTTGAATATATCTGCATAAAACATAAGATTGCACTTGCAGGTAAGCAATAGACTGTTTGGGTTGGAAGAGAGTGAATGATTCCATATACAGAGTCTAAAGGGTCCCAGCGGGACAAGTGCCCCGCTGGGAATAGGAGACAGGAAGAAAGAAAGTTGCAAGGAGTGTTCCACGATTGGCATCCGGCATCCAGTCACTTACAGGTGAAAGGAGCCTGAGAGAAGGCATCTGCTCAGGGAAATCAGAAGAGCAGCTTTACTTTATGAGTTGTTTCTGGTCCTGTCTCCTTCCTTTTAAAAGGCGTTACTTACTGAGAGCTCTCTTAGTTGAGTCTTTCCATCCTTTGTGGTTTGTTTTGTCTTGGTTTGGCTTTTGCTTTTTTGCTCTGTTTTTCCTTTTAATTGGTGCTTTTCCTCCATGGTCCCCCTTCCCTCAGTCAGAACCCATGTGAAAACCTCAGCTCTTTGGGAAGTGGGTGGTATTAAAACAACGGTTTCACGTGCAGGAGACACCGGGGATTGTTTTGAAAGTACAGGTCCTTGAGGCCCACAGGAGGTGCAGTGAGATGTCTAGTGGTGGCCCCAGACCTTGGAACGCTCCAAGATTCCCTAGAGATTCAAGTGTATAGCTTGTTGAACACTTCTCTATTAACGATATTACAAGAGAAAGGGAACCAGCTAGAAAAGAAACATGATTAGGGCAAGGAAGCTGAACCTGAAACTGACTCCAGAGCAAGTGAAATGGCCTTTTCCCCTCTAAAAATCATCCTTTTCTACTTGGGCATTCTTTTCCATTTTATTCTGTTAACGGACCAAAAATTACACCTGTAGAGATTCTCCAAACCTTGATTATCAAGAAGACTCATTAAAAAGTACAGTTTGGAGGGCTATTAATTACTCACAAATTAGGCAGAATCAATTCTATCAGGATACTTTCCTTCCAAACCTCCTTGAGATAAACATCATTGAAAAATAGAATATTTCAGTGAGGAAAATAGGGAAGGAATACAGCTGAGGCCACGTGCACCTGGATGGATAAACACAACAAGGTAGGAGATTTAGGGTTACACTGGGTCACTAAGCACCCACACAATTTGGAATCTAAGCTTAACAATTTGGTTTGGGTTCTGAAAGAAATTTGAATGGTAATAAACATAGATCTCTGAAGTTTAAAGGGATGTCTGTCTCCTCTTTCCAGAATGGTAAAGAATAATTATACTTCTGATTACACTTCTTTGGGCTCAGAGCACAATGACCCCCAAAATGGTACGTTGCTCTGCTGAACTCTTTGGACTCCAGAGGAACCCTGAAGAAGGGTTCTCTGAATGTCTTCTGCCCTGCAGTCCTAAAAATCAGAACCCTTCTTCCTCCAGGAGAATCAAAGAAACGAGAATACTTTCCCCCAAGAAACAAGCCAAAAAAAGGACAAAAGTTGCTTTCTCCCTCATCCCTTGGAGACCCTCAGCGCAGTGGGTCCTGACCAGAACCCAGGAAGAAGGGAGGCTCCGCACAGAGCACTGGGAGAACCTGAGTCGGCAGGCATTTCCTCCCTCAGTCTGCTGTCAGCAGGTCATGTAATGGTAACAGGCGTTGGTCCAATCACATTTCTATATCCCTGTCCATTCTTCATTCAGCTTAAGCATAAACAATTTCCCCCAGGCCTTTGGGTCTTCATTTCTAAAAGCCCCCTGTCACCTTCAAATTAGATTTAATAAATTGGCCATGCTTTTCTCTGGTTCATCTTCTCTCCTTACGAGGATGCCAGTGATCACACTTGTGATGAGTGGGGAGAGAGATGGCATTTTACATCCCAACTTAATGTTAGTGATGTAGAGAAAAACAGGCAGCTCCACAGGCTGCACAGGGAGCAGACATTTGTGCTTTCTCTCTTAGTTATAAAGAACCTTATAAATGTCATACTTCATTTTTCATGATATTTTGTTCTAGAGAATTAATCTGAAAATAACGAAAGCTGAGACAAAGACATATGGTAAGAATACTTCATGGTACCCTTATTGATGGTAACCAAACTTTAAAACAGTATTTCCAGCAATAGCAAGATAGTGTAACAAATGTGCTATGTTCATAGTATGGGATATAATACATTTGTGAAAAAGAATAATATCCAACAATGCCTCCGACATCCTGTAATGGAAACATCTGGCTAATCAGTATGTGTTGCGGGCTTCCCAAACAGAAAGTAGTAACACAATATAGAATGATAGGATCATACATTATTTTTGTGTATTTTCCAGTGAACAATGGAATTCTTGAAGCTGCTAACAAGAAAACCTAAATGTTTTGTAATCACTAAAATAAAAGTAAAATAAGAAATTATTTCAATTGATATAAAATACTGAACAAGTTGTTGTCCTTTCCCACTGTTGCCCTGCTTCTCCCAAGTCCGAGACCCAGCACAGGGCATCAGTGTGGAAGGTTTCCCACAGCAAGACAGACGGGCTGCCCTGTGCTAAGCGAGGCATCGAGACGTGAAGGGCTTTGTCTGCATGAAGAAGGGGGTACAAAAAAGGACGGTTTCCATCCTTGCAAATGAATGCTTCAAACACAGTACACTGCAAAAACAACTAATACACGCTGAATGGTATCAACTGCCTATGACGTGCCTGGAACTTCAACCCTGTGATTTCTAATCATCACCATAATCTCCGAGGAAAGTTTGTCGTCTTAAATGTGGACAGTCACTCAGAAGGTCGGAGAGTCTGTCCAAGGTCACAAAGTACTGAGAGGGTAGGCATCCAGCACCCCGCCAAAATCATTGCTGCCCTCAGACTGCCAAAGCTGGCCCTGCCTGCTGGAAACACTGCTACACACGAATGTCTCTGCAAAGCTCTTTCCCGCTGATGATTTTGACTTTGTGTTTCTCTTTATTTCCTAAAAGCTTTATCAAGATATATACCATATATCTCACCTACTTAGCATGCACAAATCAGTGGTTTTAATATACTCTGGTCTATGTAACAATCACAATAATCAATTTTAAAACACTTTGCCATTCCTAAAATCTACCACCATCTGTTTCCATCTCTCCAACCCTGGTTCTACTCAACCACTCTTCTGTTTACTGCTTCTACGAGTTTGCTTGTCCATAAGTAAACAATATGCTCTATCTTGTGACTTATTTATTTCACATAATATTTTAAGACTCATCTATGTGGCATTAATTAGTCCATTTTTATGGCTGAATAAGATTCCATGGAATGAATGTACTACATTTTCTTTATCCATTCATTATTGCTAGACTTTTGGGTGGCTTTCATGTTGCCCTATTGGGAATAATGCTGTTATACACCTCTGTGCACTTATATCAGTGTAGACATAGATTCTCATTTCTCTTCAATCTAGGAGTTGAACTACTGGGTCATGTGATAATTCCATGTGTGACCCTTGGAGAAGCTGTAGTGCTGTTTCCAAAGTGGCTATACCAACTTTCATTCCCAATATGCAACTTTGATTTTAATAATACTGACTTCAAACTTTGGTCTTGTCCTCTGTTGATTATGTAGCTTTTAAAAAGAATTAAAGTAAGATTATAGTTTTTATTTCTCAAGATACTGAAGTAAGACTGGTCTTAGAATTTTAGATGATAATTATTTTGCTTTTTAAAGATAAAACATAAAGGCAATTAGAGAAAATCTAATATGTCTTTAAAAATAATTTGTGCTGTGCTAAGAAACATTTACAGCAATTTTGCAGTAAGGTTTTCATGAAACTGATACTCAAAGAAATTAAGGGATACATGAGAGCCTACTTCATTTTTAATACAGGCTAAGCTTGAAGGTAAAGGAGGGGTTCTATGGGCTGGTGCTAGGTATTTCTGAATAAGTAATTCTTTGTTGGGGTGCAGCATCCTGTAGTATTCCTCCTGTGTGGATGCCAGTCATCCTTAGATGCCAGTAACAGCCCCCAGCCTTGGCAACAAAACTGTCTCCAGATGCTCCAATGGTCTCCTGAGGAGGATCAGGCCACGTGGGGCGGGTGAGTGGAGGTAGCAAATCTTCCTCCACAGAGGAGACCCACCCGGATAGAGGGGCGCTCTTCAGCTTGCAGAGCTGTGACATGTGTTCTTACACTGGCTCGCTGCCCCCTCTAATTCAGTGGCCAAATTGTTAACGAACAGATATTTGTACTTCAATTTTCACCCAATTTTAGTGTCTCTCTGTCTATTCTTTGAAGAAAAAAAAAAAGCAACACCATAATCTGTGCTGCAACTTGTTAATGACCCTCTGCAGCCAAAGGGCTGGCCCAGGCCTTAGATCTCCACCACGCCTCAAGGAGGAGGAACTTCCAACCCCACAAATGGGCACAGTCCCTGAAAGGTCTAATTTGCAAGCTTCGAAATAACCCATTACAGATTTTCTCAATGCCTTCATCCACCTGTTACTCCTGGCTCAAGGACCTGCCACTTACAATTTCTAGAAATTTAGACAGATTTCTTAATCTCTTTAAACTCATTTCCTCATCTGTGAAAGTGAAACAGAACTGACTGCCTTGACTGAGAAGTTTCAGCTTTATCATCCCCAGCAAACCCAGTTCAGTTGCTTTCCCACAGCCTGCCGTATTTTCCTTTACTTAACAGCTCAAAGGTAGTTGCAATTTTTGTGAGAACAAAGAGGGAGAATATAAATAATTGAATAAAGCAATAGTGAAATGTCAATCACGTTGTAAAAGGGAATATTGCAATTACTAGAAACATTATGCTACAGTTTAGCACCTGCACTAGAGTTTCCGTGGATACCATTTTTCAATAGATTATCAAATTGTATCAACCATTCCTGATAAAGGTCGACTGAATTCACAAATTGTATCAAGTGACCTCTTTTGCTTTTATCCTCGTCCTTACAGAGTGGCAGGGCCAGGAATAGGTTGAGGGCCTCCTCAGGACAAAGAAAGCCACCTGGCAGCGTGTCTAGACATGCATGTGGAGTTCCAGCGCAGCTCTGTGAGGTAGACTGTACCCCATTGGGGCGTTCTATGCTAGTCTGTTAGCATTTGAGGGAGGCAAAGACACAGAAATTGTGTAAGAGGCAAAACTCCACCATGATCACGGCTCAGCCTTTTGGCCACTGGCCCACTGAGCCAGCGCCACAGAAGTAAAGTCGCTTCCTAGAAAGATAAACCTGAGTGCCCTGGTCTCTGTGTGAGAATCCTGCCACAGCTGCGCAGCAGATACCTGCCTTGCCTGCCTACTGCCTTTCTGGAACATGGCTCCTTGCTAGTCTGAACTATCTTAAGTGCAAGATTAATGACCTCACAGGAAATATGCCTGGAGTGAACTGTGGAAGTAGGCAGATGAAGTTCGCACTGCTTATTTTGATAGGCTATTCCTTTTACGCTCAAGTCATTATCTGTTCTCTCCATCTTATTTTCCAGTATTCCAATGCATACTCTCCACTCCATCTGGAACAGTGTATTCACTGTGCGCAAATAATGCAACTTATCAGGGTTTCCAATTCTACCCTGATAGGCTGGAGATATAGCTCAGCAGCTTAGCATCTGCCTTGGAAGCGTGAGGTTGAGTTCAATTCCTGGTACCGAAAGAAAAAAAAAAAAAAAGCTTACCATCCAATCCCACCCTGCTCCATCTGTATGTGGCCCTTTTTGTTCCACTAACAGCCACACCCATATCCTGTCATCCAAGGTCTGGCTTTTGCCTTAATGTGTCCTCTCCTAAACTGTATGGACAGAGGGCATACACTCCCTGACTTTCTATCAGCGTCACTTAGCATAATGCAGGGCATGTTAAAAGGACTGGTTGACTGACTGATCGAACAAGCCAGTGAATAGGTTGGTAAGTCAGGAAATTTGATGAAACAGGCTTTCTTTGACTAGGACACAGCAATTTCTCTTTCTAATATCCTGTAATAGCCACTGTCTGATCTATTCATTTAGGCCATATTATTTACTATCTTGCAGTAATAATTAAGAATTCATCTATGTAAGTCTCCTCTCCCCAGTGGGATGACATGTTTCTGGGGGTCAGAGTCTGAATCGTGCTTTGACATCTTTCTCAGAATCAACAGGGCAACCTCCTGCCCTTTCCAAATGCTCGCTGATTGGCTGAGCGTCAGACCAGCTGACATTCACTGCCAAGAGGCAGCAGCAAGACCCCCTTCTGCGCATGGCCTGTAATCACAGACTAAGTCTTTCCTAACTTTTAAAGCCTGAGTCATATTTCAAGGCAACCTGGACCCCAGAAACTCCTGGTGAGTGTGTGAGAGGGAGAACACCTGGATTTGTCACCCACTCTGGTCTGACAGACACATTTATGGTAGATCATGGCAGTATTTCTTTTTCCTAGTGTAGTCATAGGCCGTCAGTTGCATCTCCAAGCTAAAAATTAAGGTCAACTCCAGGGTGACATTTCCTTCTCCCCTTCCTGAGGTGCACAAATCCTGATGCCATCAAAATCCCGTTTCCTCTTTTTCCTTTTCCTCCTGTCCTCTCTGGCACAAGCATCTTAGGTCCCTGTGGAGTCTCATAGCTGGGCTTCTCTCCCTGTTTCATGTCTCCGAGTATAACATTCCTTCGCTGTTTGGTCAAATCCTATTCATTGTACAGGACGGAGCTATGCCATCCCACCACGAGAATGCTTATGTTCTCAACCATCTCGCTGCCTCTTGTCTGTGCATCCGGAGCGTCTGCTCTGCCTCAGAGAAACGTCAGCACCGCGGACAGTTCCTCCCAGCAGTGGCGCGGGGCTGCAGGTGAGAGGCATCTCGGTCTGAGGCCGGGTCACAGCACCAGCCCAAAGCACACATCTCAACAGCCTCGAGAATTAAAGGGAAGCCAAGCACTTTTTGTGAGATAATTGTCAACGTGGAAACTATGAAATTGAAAGG
>RJWM01039761.1:0-15881 GCA_004363535.1 Dasyprocta punctata
GCTGGAAGCAGGGGCCACACTGCTCAATGAACAGTGAGGGAGCAAGAAGGATAGTGGGAATAAGACCTCTAGCAAGGCCCACACGGACACTCACTTGAGGGTGCTTATTGCCACTGCGATGTCGGCAGCAGCTGGAGGAGGTGTAGGGCTATCACAGGAGAGAAAGGGTAGAAAAAGGCAGGGAGACTGGGGGTCCCACTCAATAGACACAGTGGGTGAAATATACAGTCACAGAGTTGAATGCAGACATTCAACCCACATTTGACCAACACACACAAACAAAAAGATTTACATCAAACTCACTAAGATAGTTGCCTATGGTATGTGAAAGAGGGCAGTGGAATGGGACAGAAAAGTTAAAAGGGAATAAATGGATTAGTAAAACTAAAGAGGTGTCTTGCACAAATAATATGGATTGGAAAATATGATTAATTTGGACCCCTGCACCTGAGATCTAGGAGATAAGGGTAGGAAAAAAGTCCAGCAGGAAGACTCAGAAGTGCAGATTCTAACCGGGGCTGTGTGACCCCAAGTAAGACCCACTGCCTCTCTGGGTTCCAGTGTGGATCTCTAAAGAGAAATAAATTCTCAGGTCTATTTCCAGGCCTGTGATTTTAAAAAAAATTTTTTAAATTTTTTTATTTTTTGTACCGGGGATCGAACTCACAACCTCGTGCCTGCCAGGCAGGTACTTATGCCACTGAGCTAAATCCCCGGCCAGCCCTGTGGTTTTTATTGGCCATGATCAATAATCTTGGATTTGCTTGGGAAAGTATCTGATAAAGGATTCGTGGAGTGGTAAGGCTTGAATTTTGAAGGGTGAGGGTTGGGCAGAGGCAAGGAAACCAAGAGAAACTTGTTAGCAGAGGAAACTTTGAGAGCAAAAATGTGTGAAAATTTCAGCAGATGGTTATAAAGTCTGAGTGCTGGCTCCGCATATTGGGCACGTTTCAGCAGCCCTCCTTTGGGGACCCCACGCCTAGCCGCTAGGACCATCTGCAAGGCAACAGCCAGTCAGAAACCTTTTAGTCCTCCGCAGTCCTGCCTTTCCCAGCTCCCAGTGAGTGTCCTCAAAGGAGCTCACAGACCATGCTCATTCCCATGATCATGCCAGACTTGCTCTTGACCATGCCTCCTCCATTCCCCACAAGTGTCCTTTCTACCTCTCAAGACTTACATCATCTCTTCCCAGGTGATTTTCCACTCCACAGCTCTCTATGGCCTCAGCAGAGGTGCTTCACCTTGCTTTGCTGTTTATGCCTCTTGAATGCAAACACCACCATCAGCAGTGCATGCGGTGGTCCTCGCCCTGGAAGCCTGGTCTGAATTCCTAAGTCTCAGGGAGGGGAAACACGGGGAATGCCTGCCCTCTAGGACTTAGTCTTTCTCACATCACTTAGGGCTCTGATCGAACATCTCCTGCTTCATCCACTGTATCCAGCACCTCCACTCCCCGCTCACTTACAAGTTCACCCCTCCAAATGAGCTTTAGTTCCCTGCATGTGAACATAGGACGTGCAGTCACAGTTCTGTGGCTTTGCACCTACTGTTCCCTCTGCCTGGAGGGCATCCATCCTCTCACCACCACTGCTAGGCCCACCTAGTCTGCCTTGAAAATCTCACTGACCTTCAAAACCCAGTTTACGACTAGGCATGGTGGTGCACGTACTGTAATCCCAGCACTCAGGAGGCTGAGGCAGGAGGATTACCTTGAGCTCCAGGCCAGCTTGGACCACACAGTGAGTTCAAGCCCAGCCTGCACTACACAGTGAGATCTTGTCTCAAAAACAAACAACCCAGTATATACAGGTGCCACTCCTCTGAGCAGCACTGCCCACTTCCTCCTTACCCAGGCAGAATTAATCTCCACCATTTGTGCCACCCTTGCTCATGACAGTGCCTAGGCCTTTTCTCTTCTCTCATCATACCGAAACTAAGTACTGGTCCATGCCCCTAGGTAGTCTGTAAAATCCTTACAGGCGTGCTATGACACCAGTGAGCTGGGTTGTGATCCCTGAACCACCTGTGTGTGGCAGGCCATATAGAACCACAGAGACAGTTCGTGCAATTGAGTTTAATTTCTGTCTGGCGGGTAATGGGTCTTCCTTTTTCCTCTCCACAGAAAACACAAGATTGCTTTTCTTTCCTCAATTTTGGAAGCCCTGCTTACCACGCAGCCGCACTGTGCCTCTCGATTCTTTGATGGACGAGGGAAGCGAACCGATCCAGTCTCAAGACCAAAGCTTCTGGGCCATTCTGCCTGATGTGTGCCTGCGCCGTATTTTCTGGTGGCTGGGAGACAGAGATAGATCCAGGGCAGCTCTGGTCTGCAGAAAGTGGAACCAGATGATGTATTCAGCTGATCTCTGGCGATACAGGACCATCACCTTCAGCGGGAGACCTTCCAGGGTGCATGCTTCAGAATTTGAGTCAGCTCTTTGGTATGTTAAGAAATTTGGTCGTTATTTGGAATGTCTGGAGATCAAATTTCTGAATCCTTATAATGCCGTCTTGACCAAGAAGTTCCAGGTCACCATGCGAGGTCTTCTCTCCTGCCTGGGCAGAAGTAACAACCGTCTGAAGTCGCTTTCCATCCAGTACCTGGAACTGGATCGCCTGGTCTGGAGGAACAGCATCAGGAACTCGCTCCTCAAAAGCTTGAGCTTCTTCTTAAAGAAAATGGGCAGATATCTGGACTCCCTCAGCCTGAAAGGGGCCAGGCTGACTGTGGAGCAGGGCTGCCAGGTACTAAACTCCCTGAGCTACCTACGGAATGAGAGCACCGCCTCGGATCTTAACATCGAAGATTACTTCAGCCATCACCTGACTGTCTACAGTAGCCCCCAGTTCCAGCAGACCATGGCCACATTCCACAATCTGGCATCTCTGACACTCAACTACAACTGTATTTCTGATGAGCTGCTCGAGAACTTGGCTGAGAACAATGCCAATACCCTCCGGACCATGAATATCAAATGTCACATTCATGACCCCCACGGCCAGGTCATCTGGGGCATGTCCTGGGCCAAGCTGGCCAAGGAGGCTGGCAACCTGAAGGTGAACTTCTTCTTCGAGCGGGTCATGAAATATGAGCGCTTGGTCCGCATCCTCCTGCAGGAGATCCCCATGAGGAGCATAAGTCTGAGAAGCTGCTATTTCAGTGACCCAGACTGGTCCATGCGACCCACTCTGACTGACCTCCTGCCCACCTTCCGGCACACCCTGCAGGTAAGCAGGAAGTGAAGCCCAGGAAGGCTTGTAAGCAGCAAGGGTCATCAGGTAACCTGCTTCCCCAGAGGAAAAGCTTGCTAATCTCACAATGAGTGTACATGAATTGTTAGCAGACTAAGCCTCCCCGATGTCCTCAGGAACACAGCAGATGACAAAAACAGCTGCTTGTGGGCCAGGGATCTAGCTCAATGGCATAAGCGCCTGCCTGGCAAGTGCAAGGTCCTGAGTTCAATTCCCAGGACCCCCCCCAAAAAATGCTGCTTGCTTTCTACATGAGACATAAGGAGTGTTCTGGTTGGTAGTCAGTCAATAAAAGCCCCTATGCCAGTAGTTCAGCGGGTGAAGTAGGTGACCTTTTCTCCACAGGGTCACAGCAGTGCACAGGGAGGTTGTGTGGCTCCTATAGTCAGCTCTATGCAAGGGACCCATCTGGTTCTAGCAGTGCCCAGTAATTGGGAAGACAGAATGAGAAGAGCCAAACCAGTCAGAAAATCAAGATTGACTTAGGCCCATGCAGAGCTTGGAGCTCCTGGAATGTATCCTAATATGGCAGTTTTGCCACCTATAAAATCAGGATTATTTTGTCCCTCCTCAGGGGTTTGTGGTCATTATCACGATTGACATTGATAGGAATAAATATCACTGCTAATGGGGTGGCCTACAAGATGCTAACAGCTTATTTGTATTCCTGTAACTCTGAGACAGGCAGGATGGATAATCTTAGGGCTACAGAAAAATTTGAAGTTTGGTGGCCATCCCACAGTCACCCAGCCACTCGACTGCAGGGCTGAGACCAGCACCATAGTCTCTGGTTTCCAAATATTCTGCTTCCAAATTTCAGGTTTTACAAACTTGCATGACCACAGTGATTCTCAGACCTCTTCCTTGAGGACCAGATATCTAGTGTTCCTTACGTAAAAAGCTCCAAATCCACCACAGCAGTATGCCCAAAGCTTAGCAGGATGACTCAGCCACACACGACTTCCCCTTTGGTGCTTTTCCAGAAATTAACTTTCGAGTTCAACAACAACCATGAGTCACTCGATGAAGAGCTGCACCTCCTCATCCTCTCCTGCAGGAAGCTGTTTTACTTCAAAATCTGGGCTTTCCTTGATGTTAAGTTTGTGGAGCGGATCCTGAAGAGCCAGGAGGAGGGGCAGTGTGCCCTGCGCACACTCAAGGTAAGAGGCCCTGGCTGATTTTGTAGGACAGAGCCCGGTATCCAGCCAGGCACATTGGCAGGCACTGTGCCACTGAGCTATATCCCCGGCCCTGGCCAGGCACATTGGGATGCCTGGGATGCGGGTGAGGGGTGAGGCAGGGGGCAGGGAGAGCCATTACACCTGAACCTGTCCTCTGGACGTGAGTGATTTCCCAGAAGGGAATTTGCAGCTCCCTTAGTGCAGCCAGCCTACCATAGCCATGGGCTCTGCAACTGTGGACTCAACTAACTGTGAACTGAAAATTTCTGGGGATAAAAAACAGCATCTGTGCATTATTCCCCAAACAACAGAGTATAACAACTATTTACACAGCATTCACATTATACGAGGTATTGTAAGTACCTAGTATAATGATAAAGTATACAAAAGAATGTGCATAGGTTATTTGCAAATACTATGTCATGCCATTTTACATAAGGGACTTGAGCCTCCCTGGATTTTGGTATCCATGGAAAGTCTTGGAACCAATGTCCCACGGATACCAAAGGGCAACCATAGTTGGGTTTGGGCTTTTCCTGATCCTGCCAGCAACTGTATGTTAGATCATTTAGATCATTGTTGGGTTCTGAATGACATAGTCACTCTGTGTGTGTGTGTATGTGGGATTGTTTCTGTATTGGCACAGGTGAGAATTTATACAAACAGATATGAGACTAATGAAGAGGACAAGACCTTGCGGGAAATTCACAGGAGATACAGAGACCTGATTGATTCAGGGATTAACTATTTTGTCATCGCTTACCCCATGATGTAACAAGCCTCTTCAGAAGATGGAAGCTAGGAGCACTTTGAACTTGATAATCCACTTCTTGGAGAACTACAATTAGGGTACTTCCACCCCATCCCTTTTTTTCTTTCTCCTTTTTGCCCATTCTATACCAACATGAACAGCCGGGCAAAGGCTGGGACTACTGGTTATGTGAAGGCCCCAGATGACTTTAAAGTGCTATCTTTACCAACTACCCAGGGGTGATTTTGACTTTTGTTCTTTGGTTTTGATTTTTGATGCCCTCGTTTAGACACTGAACAAAATACCAAAGCTGCTTAAAATCCTTTCCTACTAGGGGAACCTGACTCTTGGTCACTATGCTCCTGAAAAGGTGTATGACCAGCCAGTGAGCAAACAATCTACTGACCAACATCACCAGTTTAGAAATCCTTATATCCAGGCTGACCATGTGAAAACCTTCTGATACTGACACCGGCTAGGCCTGATCGCACATAAATAGAAATCCACAGACTGTCCTTGGCTGAAACAGGAAAATCTCCACTTTCAAAAGGAGCCTGCTCAGAGCTGAACTCCTTCCCTGGGAAGGAACTCAGACCCTGATTCATCAGCGGTGGGGACTTAGACCACCTTCTTTGGCTTTGGTGTGTCTCCTTTAGTTTCCCATTCAGACCACATGATGCCCAGCCTACTGTGAACACTCAATCCTCAGGTATGGAGCTGAAACAGAAGTGGTCAGTACACCCACATTCGTGAAGAATTTGTCATGCCATGGGGAAATGTTTCTAAGGCAATGTTCAGTAAAAAGGCAGAACATAAAGCCATTTAATATGACACTGATCATGTAAAACATACCTAAGGATTCTTTTAAAGCAAAGCAGAGAGATACCAAAAATGTTAAAAATTATACAGTGGAGGGGTAAAATTATGGTTTGTTTTTATTGCATTTTTTTATGTTTTTCCACATTTGTCAGCCTTTTTTTTTTTTTTTTTTTTTGCGGCACCGGGGATTGAACTCACAGCCTTGTGCCTGCCAGGGCCAGGGCAGGCGCTTAAGCCACTGAGCCAAATTCCCGGCCCTGGTTTTTTTGAGGCAGGGTCGCACTATGTCGCTCAGGCCGGCCTTGCACTCGCGTTGTAGCCCAAGCCGGCCTCGAACTCACAACGCTCCGCCTACCTCAGCCTCCCGAGTGCTGGGATTAAAGGCGTGCACCACCACACCCGGCAGCTTTTTTAAACAACAATCAGATATTATTTTTATAGTTAGGAACAATCTCATATGTTTAAAATAATGAGTGATTGTAAATTCCTGATGTCATACACATATATTAAAGATTTTTATGCACATAATTGCATATTATTCTCTTTTTCAACAGATGTGAATTAATAAAATATCAAGCTACTCCAATAAGTGACTCACTTTAGATTTCATGTCTTTGTGTACTCTATATGTCCATATTTGTGCATTTTAGACACTTGTTAAAATTCATATTTAACTAGACCTTTTCAATTTCCAATGCACTGTCTCAGTCACTGTCTCACCTGACTCTCCCACAGTGCCATTTGGCAGACATGGTTGACATTTCACTAACATTCAGTCAACATTTGACCGATGAAGGAAAGAAGGTTCTCACTTACAGGAAGCTCCTAGATCTGATGGGAAAAGATGTCATAAAGTATCGTAACATCTGGAAGTGAAAAAGCCCCAGAAAGCGAGTCTATTGCCGTGTGAACCAAAGGAGGTCACTTGCCTTGGGTCTGAGGGGAGCCTTATTCAGATCGATTGGCCTAATGACTGCTCTGTGTATGGACCAGTTAGTTCCTTCCACCCCAAACACAGAATCTAAGTATATATAACTCTAGTATGGAAAGCATATTAATATAAATTTCTATGAAAATGTTTTCTGTAAGAGTGGGTTCGTCTTACAGTTTTTGCAAATGTCTTATCTGGCTTGGAAGTAGACAGCTGAGTTTCCATCCCCACCTCTGCACTCAGTCTGCTGCAACATCACACACCAGGTAGCCTCCGAAAAACTCCCGAGAGAATAGGAGTGAGAAAAGACGTGTGATGTTTGGATGCGATTGTTTAAATAGTTCTGACCTCGTGGATCCTTTGAAAGAAGGGTCTCAGGGACTCTTAGAGATCCCCTAACCACACAGAGAACTGCTGCAAAGATGTTTTACCTACTCTATCTTCCAGCAAATTTAATGTTTCTGTTGTAATATTGAGATGTTCAGTCCATTCAGATTTTAGCTTAATACATGGTGAAAGATATGGGGTCCAGTTTTAATCTTTGGCATGTAGAAAGCCAGTTTTTCCAACAACATTTATTAAAGAGGTTATCTTTCTCCCAATGAATGTGTTTGGCACCTTTGTTAAAGATAACATAGCTTAGTGTGTCTGCAGTTGTTTCTGCATCTTCTCATCGATTCCATTGATCTTTGGGTCTGGTTTTTTTTTTTTTTTTTTTGCCAGTACCACACTGTTTTTATCACAATAGCTTCATAGTATAATTTCAGGTCAGGAATTGTGATGTCTCCTGTCTTGTCTTTGTTGCCCAGGATTACCTTTGCTATTCTAGGTCTCTTCTGGTTCCAGATGAATTTTAGGATTGTTTTCTCTAATTCTGTGAGATATGCTATTGAAATTTTGATTGAGATTGCATTGAATCTGTACAACAGTTTTGGAAGTATGGTCATCTTCACTATATTGATTCTTCCTACCCAAGAGCACAGGATAGCTTCCCACTTTCTAATATCCTTTTCAATCTCCTTTTTCAGAGTACTATAGTTTTCAATATAGAGGTCTTTTACATCTTTTATTAGATTCCTAAGTATTTCATTTTTTTGGATGCTATTGTGAAAAGTATTGTTTCCCTGATTTCTCTCTCAGTGAGATTGTTATTCGTGTACAAGAAGGCTATTGATTTTTGAGTATTGACTTTGTAACCAGTTACATTACTAAATCTGTTTATTAAATCTAGAACTCTTTTGGTAGAATTTTTGGGAACTTCTAAGTGGAGTATCATGTCATCTGCAAATAATGATAGTTTAACTTTTTCCTTTCCTATCTTTATTCCTTTTATTTCTTTCTCTTGTCTAATTGCTCTGGCTAAAGTTTCCAGGACAATGTTGAATATGAGTGGAGACAGTGGACATCCTTGTCTTGTTCCTGATTTTAGAGTGAAAGCTTAGTTTTTGCCCATTTAGTATGACGTTGACTATTGGTTTGTTGTAGATGACTTTTATCAGATTGAGATAAAGACCATCTATTCCAATTTTCTGTAGAGTTTTTTTTTTTTTATCATGAATGGGTGCTGGACTTTGTCAAAAGATTTTTCTGCATGTATTGAAATAATCTTAAGATTTTTATACTTGGCTCTGTTAATATGATGTATTTCATTTATGGATTTACGTATGTTGAACCATCCCTGCATCCCTGAGATGAATCCAACTTGATCATGGTGTACAATCTTTTTGATGATTTGCTGAAGTCTATTTGCCAGTATCTTATTAAGAATTTTTGCAACAATGTTTATTAGGGACATTGGCCTGTAATTCTCTTTCTTAGTTGGCTCCTTCTCTGGTTTTGGGATTAGAGTAATGCTCGTTTCCAAAAATGATTTTGGGAGTATTGCTTCCCTTTCAATTTCATTAGAGTTTGAGAAGTAGTGGTGCTAGATCTTCACTAAATTTCTTGTAGAATTCAGCAGTGAATCCATCAGGGCCTGGGCTCTTCTTTGTTGATAATTTTTTAATTACATCTTTAATTTCATTTATTGATATTGGGTTATTTAGGATTTTTATATCATTTTGATTCAGCTTTGGTAATTCATATGTATCTAAGAATCTGTCCATTTTTTTATATTTTCCATCTTGTTAGAATACAAGTTTTCAAAGTAGGTATAGATAATTTTCTGAATTTCAACTTGGTCTGTTGTGATTTCACCCTTTTCATTCCTAATTGCATGGATCTGTGTCCTTTCTTTCCTTTTTTTGATAAGGTTGGCTAAGGGTTTACCAATTTTATTTAATCTTTCAAAGAACCAACTCTTCGATTCATTGATTCTTTGTATTGTTTTTTTAGTTTCCAGTGTGTTAATTTGTGCTCTGATCCTTGTAATTTCCTCCCTTGTATGAGCTTTTGGTTTAGTCTGCTCTTCTTTTTCTAGAAGTTTGAGATTCAACATTAAGTTATTTATATGAGCTTGTTATGTTTTTCTGATATGGGTATTTACTGCTATAAATTTCCCTCTTAAGACTGTTTTCATTGTGTCTCACAAGTTCTGGTATGTTGTATTGTCATTGTTGTTCAACTGTAAAAACTGTCTAATTTCTTCTTTAATTTCATCTGTGACCCATTGATTGTTCAGTAGCTATTTAATTTCCATGTGTTAACAAAATTCTTCTGGTTTCCTTTGGCATGGATTTCCAATTTCATTGTACTGTGGTCTGAAAGTATACATGGGATAATTTCAATTCCTTTACATTTACTTAAGCATGTTCTGTGAACCAGTATATGCTCTATTTTGGAGAATGTCTCATGTGCAGCTGAAAAGAATGTGCATTCTGATGTTGTAGGATGGAAGACTTCATAGACATCTACTAAGTCCATTTGCTCAAACGTTTGATTTAATTAATATTTCATTGTTGATTTTTTGTCTAGTTGATCTGTCTTTTTGTGACAGCGGGGTATTGATGTCTCCCAATACAATTGTATTAAGGCTTATTTGATTTTTCATGTCCATTAATAATTGTTTTATATAACTGGGTGCACTAGTATTTGTTGCATATATATTTATGATTGTTATCTCTTCCTCTTGGATTGTTCCCTTTATCAAGATATAGTGACCTTCTTTGTCTCTCTTAATCAATCTTGGCTTAAAATTAACTTTATCTGCAAATAGAATAGGTACCCCTGCTTTTTTCTGGATTCCTGTTGCATGGAGTATTGTTTTCTATCCTTTGACTTTCAGTCTATGTGTATCTTTTTGAATAAAATGTGTTTCTTGTATACAGCATATTGTTGGATCTTGCTTCTTGATCCATTCTGCCAGTCTACGTCTTTTGACTGGTGAATTGAGACCATTAACATTGATGGTTAAAACTGATATGTATTGATTTATCCTTATCATGTTACTTTCTATTATTGCCCCCCCCTTTTTCCTTTTTCCCTTCCAGTTGTTTGCCTTTCATGGTAGATTCCTTCTATTGGGGTTCATGGAGCTGTAATACTTATCATCCCTTTCTAAAATGTCCTTCAAAACATTTTGGAGTGCTGGTTTAGTGGTTGTGAATTTCCTCAAATGCTCCTTATCATGGAAGTATTTTGTTTCTCCCTCTATTTTGAAAGATAGTTTTGCAGGATACATCAATCTGGGTTGAAAGTTGTTTTCTTTTAGAACTTGGAGTACTTCACTCCAAGCTCTAGTTGACTTGAGAGTTTGTGTTGAGAAGTCCACTGTGATTCTGATGGGCTTTCCTTTATAGGTGATTTATTTCTTTTCCCTAACAGCTTTTAAAATTTTATTCTTGTGTTGAATTTCTGAAATCTTGACTATGATATGCCTGGAAGTAGATTTTTTTTTATCACTGCTAATTGGAGTTCTATATGCCTCACTTATTTGTATGTCAAATTCTTTTTCTCTACCAGGAATGTTTTCTGACACGATGTCTGTAAGGATGTTTTTAATGTCATTTGTAGTATCTCCTGCTTGTTCACTGACTCCAATTAATCTTAAGTTTTTCTTTGTCTCATCAATCAGCTGCTGGATTGATTTCTCATGTTCCCTTGCTAGTTTCGAGAAATCTTTCTTTTCCTGGTCACTAACTGCAAGCCCGACTTCAATATCTGAAATCCTGTCCTCACATTGGCCTAATCTGCTTGGAATACTTTCAGTGGAGTTTCTATTCTCCTGAATATCTACTTGAATCTGCTTTATGGAATCCATTTGCTTCCTACGTTGTACTTCCATAATTTGCTTAAGCTCATTTGTTTTATTTTATTTTGTTTGTCTGTGTCTGCTCTAACATCACTAAGCATGGTGTGTATTTTGGTAATCTCTGTTGTTATTTGAGAGATTATTTCTGATTACATTTTTTCCAAAGCCTCATCATTCAATTGCTTTGTTACCTGTTTGGAGAAACCTTATTAGGGGGCTTTCGAATTTTCCAGCCTCATTGCCCCCTGGGTTTGCTTTTGCCAAACTGGGTGTCTGAGATGGTGTCCTGTTTTAAGTGTCTTCTCATTTCTTTTCTTTTTTAGTTTAATTCCTAGAGTGATACCTGTTAGTTGGCTGCAGTGGGTTACTTTAATGGCGGTATTAAGGACTTCCACGTGATGAGCACTTCCCGGAGATATCTTCCAGGTGTAGCTGGTTCCTGGGCTCCCAGTCTATTGGAAAATCCAACCTCCTCAGTTTGCAGAGATAAGAAACCAATGCTTGCCTAGCCCAGTCCCTGGCTCCTTAGCAAGGCGCCTCAGCTCTCTCCGTGACCCCCAGGCAATCTTAGTCCTGGACCATCAGGGCCAACAGCTATCCAGATCAATCAAGTTAATTCTGGCTGCAGTGGCACCCACAGCACCAAACACAGCCAACAAAACAGTAAACTGAGCCAACCCCTGATTTGCAACCCTCAACCATATAAACTGAATTTGTAACCATACATCGGAATGCAAAACAATCATATATAGTACCATAGGTTCACAAAATGTCAATTCTGACCCCAAGGGTCAGGACCAAAAATGAATTTAAGAGAAGGCAGAGAAGTGGGAAAAGAGAAAGAGACTGTAAGTAGGCTGGAGGACAAAGATGGGTCCCACCAACTTAGGGAAACCGCTGCAGAAGACTGAGGGAAAAGAGAGCCAGAAGAGACAAAAAGGAGAACTGAACAAGACCACACCCAGAAGGAGGGCAGACACCACACTGACACTAAAAATAATAAACATAGTAATAATAATATAAACAAAACAAGCAAGAAAAAGAAAAAAAGTCCACTTCCAGGGTTCTCTCTGGATTCACTGGTAGACAGTCTGTGGAGACAGCAACCCAGATTGTGGCACTATATCCCCACAAACCAGCAACTGTTCATGGACAGAGTGGTAGAAAACCTTAGCAGGCCTGCCCTGAGAACAGACTCCTTGAGCTCGTCACAGTGCAAGCAGTCTCCACGGGTCTGTGCCCAGCTAGGAGCCGCTGAGGGAAGCTGGCAACAGTTTTAGCCCCAGGCTTATCTGGCCCGATTCCAGAATGGCTCCTGGCAAATCCCTCTCTCCCATGGAAGGACCAAGCCCTCTGCACTCACCACCAGCCGGCACAGTCCTCTGTGCCTGCTCCTCTCCTCCACCAACAAATGGCTCTGCAGAGGCCCTGGGGTCGCCAACCACCACCAACACTGTGACTGTGTGCCCCCGGGCTCCGACAGCTCCCCTGGCACAGTGAGTCCTGCTCCTGTTGAAGGCACCGCCAACTACCGCCTTTTTCTTAGTAGAATTTTTACTTTTCAATCTCTCTGTGGTGGTCAACTCAGACTTCAGGCTCTTCCTGGGTCTAAGGAACCCATTTCCCTCCTTTTTATTTTCCTCAAGATGGTGTGTTCCCACGTCTAGATGGTGTCTCTCAGAGAGGCTGTTTTTCCTGCATCCTACTATTCTGCCATCTTCCCAGAAGTCCCATTTATTTCTTTAAACTAGACATAAATACCTTTATTTGAGATTTATTTCAAATATGCCTTCTTAAAGCAGCTATTAAGAACACAATGTTGATGACAATGATACAGCTGTGCAATTAACCAGTCTACTGCATATATTTAGACCATGGGCTGGTGATATATTTTCAGCAGAAAAAAAACTTGCAAATCACCTCACCAGCCTCTCTCACTAGGACCTCAATGTTCTCTTCAAAGATGAAAAAAATATATCCCAGGTTCAGGAACCCACCTATTATTCCCCAATAAGTTATTAGAACAGCTGAGCCCAAACCAAGAATGACCTAAGACGTGCATTCTTTGTCAACCAAAGCCATCCCTGGAGAATTTATCCAGTCCTCTTCCCTCAGGTTGTGCTCATCAGAACCTTACTAGGTAGGTTCCAGTCAGACCTGTCATTCACTCGTGTAATTGATAGCTTGCCTGTGGCTGAAGAATAAAACTACTTTAGGGAAATACAGATTCAGGAAGAAATGATAAAGATGTTTACTGAAGGGCTGCTACTAATAGCAGATAATTGCAACCAACAAAAAAGAGTCCATCGGCTGGGAAATGGGTGACGCAAACATTCCCTGCCATGTGACAATGTAATGACTAGGATGGACCTTCATGTCTTGACATGAACACCTTTCAAGGCAGCCTAAGTGAAAAGAAGAAAAAGTAAGTTGCAGAACAGTACATCTAGAATGATACTATTTATGCTTTTAAAAAACATCTATGGAGTAACTATACAGGTGCTGGGTTGGACTGAGATTCTGAAGACATGCTTTGTCCCACCTTTATACATCACTCAGTATCGATATTCGTGAGATCAAGGTTGCAGCCAGCACGTGACCTTGACAGCAGAGGCAGTCAGCTGAGACTCCTCTGGCTTTTCAGGTCTCAGGTTCATCACAGTCTTCGCCATATCCCGCCCCGCACCGTGCCTCTGCTACCACTCAAGAAAGCAGTCTTGGCCAGTGGGAGCCAGTATCCCCTGCTCACTGGTCACTCCTCCTCTCTCCCTGGAGTGAGGGCACTTTACGCTAGAAAACTAGGGTTTCCCTTCTGGGATGTGGAGGAAACCAGAGGAAAAAGACACCCTGAGGCCCCCAGATGGGAGACAAAGTAGACAGAAATGAAATCTAATAGCGAGGTGCAGAACCCACCCCCAGCCTCAAAAGTGCTAACGTGCAGAACCGTGTCCTTCACCCTCAGGAGTATTTCAGTGGGTGCACAGAAGGATTCACTTATCTCTAGCTCTTTCCTGAGCGCAACCCCATTCCCAACCTTATCCAATTCTGTGCCCTTCTCTAGAAGCCAGTTTGAGCTTTACTGTGCTCTACATAGTTGGAGCCCCATCATCTCTTAGATCGCAGCTCGTCCCACCTTCCCCTCTTCTCCAGCTGCACCGGCGTTCACTACAAAGCCAGAGGATATCCTTTCACCCAGGTAGTCACATGACTGCTGTTATGGTTTATATTCCTTCGGCTCCGCCAAGTCCCATGTAATCGTGGCACGGATGTGACTGAGTCTAGCATTCGTGATTGGTTTGTTGTCTGGCACAGGGATTGGTGGTATGAGTATGGCCTGAAACCCCCCAAAACTGTAAGAAGTAAACCTTTCCTTTCCTAATTTTGGGCATCAGGTGTTTTGTCTCAGTAACAAGAAAAGGAACTAAGACAACTGCTCCCTTCTTGTCATTCAGCCCCAAGCCCATTAGGCCTCCCCTGACCCTCTAAAGCAGTCACCTGTCACCTGCCTTCACACCCACTATCAGTTCACCAGCTTCCATCATGGCACTTTCCACTCTCTGAAATACTTGTTTATGGGGATCTGTCTGAGTTAAGCCCCAAAATGATCTCCACACTCAGTCTAATTCACCTCTAATATCAGTGCCCAGCATATTCCCTGGCACTGGGAATAGGGTCCCTGGAAATATTTACTGTGTAAATGAATAAGCAAATGACCCTACACACACACACACACACACACACACACACAAACCATTTTGTTACCCAACTTTTCATTATTATAACAGATACCTGAGACAGTTAACTTATGAAATGAAAGTGTTATTTTGACTCACAACTTTAAAGGCTTCCATCCGTGATCAGCTGGCTCCTTTGCTCTGGGTGAGGCAGCACATGGCATGAGTATGTGGTAAAGCAAAATCACTCATTTCATGGCCAGGAAGCAAAAGACAACAAAGAAGAGGCAGGGTCTCAGTATCCCCTTCTATCAAAGGTATGCCCCCAATAGCCTAAAGACCTCCCATTAGGCCCCACCTCATAATAGCACCCAATAGCACCAAGTTTTAACACATGGGCCTTGAGGGCACAGTCAAGATCCAAACTATAGCAGCCCCAGTGGCACAGACCTATGCAATAGGTGTAGGCATACCTTTGCACTCTGCAAGAAGAATCCTGTGCAGACATACTTTAGAAATGTTAGTTCTGCATTATCATCCCTGCGGGGATCCTAACAACCCAGCTACAGCTAAACAAACAAACAATCCCTCCCTGCTTTGAGGGTCTTCAGCAAGAGTCTTCCTAATTCTTATCCTGATTTGCCAAAATCTGTGAATGAATTTCCAGGTAAAAAACAGATCCAGATCCAATTAATCATCAGTGATTCATGAGGTGTGTGGCCTCTGGCAAGTCAGTTCACGCTTTTGTCCCAGTTCTTTGTTTGAGATCCTGTTTGTGAAATGCACCATGAAACACAGAGCTCTGTAGTAAGGGAACACGTGAGATGGGAGAGCTCTCCATGAGAGGTAAAACCCATCTTCTTTCTATGACTCCGAGATGGCCTGATACACATGCCAGGCCTCAGTTTCCCCATCTGTACAATGAGAAAGTTTCATAAGATCATAGGGAGATGTGGGTGGCCTTTGTTACCAGACACACTGCTTTTGCCAAAGGAACACTCTTTCCAATTTTTACTTCACCACAATTGGGAGAGAGAGAAAGAGACAGATATATAGAGAGAAAGAGGTAGACATAGAGATAGAC
>RJWM01039762.1:0-15897 GCA_004363535.1 Dasyprocta punctata
AAAATAGCGTTACTCGCAGATAATATTTCACTGAAAGACCAACAGAATCAAAAATGTTTACACATAAAAAGAAAATTCATCAAGATATGTTGAATAAAACTAAGTTTAAAAATCAGTAATAGTTCATCATAGCAGGAATAACCAATCTGAAAATAACCAATTAAAAACAATAAAAGATATACCTAGACATTTTTTTACCCAAAGGTATGCAAAGTTATATTCAAAGGTATATAATACACTGTAAAAAGATTAATAATTTATAAACATAATTTTGTGCTCTTGAACAAGATGATGTAATGCTATAAAATGTCAGTTAACCCTAATTAATCCATGAATAAAATGGTTTGTTAAATAAAAGCTCTTTTAGGTTTGTGAAATTGACCAATTTATTCCAAAAATTATCTGGAGGATACATGTCCATAATGTATAAATCTTCTTTGAAAAACAAACACAAAACTGGGAACTATCCTGTCATATGAAAGTCAAATATATGCTTGGATAAGAGGTTTTAAATTTTATTATGGAAAATTTTAAAGAGATATGGCTTGAGGAAGGTTAAAATAATAAACTATGTCCTCATGCTATATTCATCAAAAACTGGTAGGTTTATGAAATAGTAATTCTCTAATTTTGTTATTCTTTATTTGTTGGTTAAAACACTTTTGTAAAAATATTTTTTCACTCATTTTATCTGAACACATTTTCATTGAAACAAAGGACTACAGTTGAAACATTTAACTACTCATCTTTTCCCTCATTTGTTTATTTAAAAGATGCCATTGTAAATACCATTCACACAATCAACACACAGGCATGATTCAGATAAGACCCTAAACCCACCTCATTGAGAAAACATTGTCATCTTGAGAAAACATACGTATTGCACCTGGAGCTAGCAGCAAGAAAAAATATTTAAACATTGAGGCTTTCACAATGTGAAAATGTAAACTCAAAATGCAAATTCACCTACTACATCTAATTTTCAAATCCACATTGGATTCTGATAATATGTTCTTTCCTTAGAAATTTGAAGAAACTGCATTTCTGACAAGCCCTGTGTTCTCTTTGATGTTTCCAGGAGAATACAGTACTTGGCAAAAGGAGGGGAGTGATGAGTCTAACACGACTGTCGTAACAAATCTACTGGGACAGGCTTGGTAAATTTGTTACATCCTCTTTTACATATATTTTGTCCCCCTCCTCAGGGATATTTTATTTGTTCATCTCTGAAATATTTTTCCTGTCAATATAAATCTTTATTGAAAGACTTTTAAATAATTTGCATGTACTGAATCTGTTGGCCTCCATGGCTTCTGATTAGACACCATTTTCTAGAATGAGCTGTAGCATCTCTCTTCTTGCTTTCAATACTTTCACTATGACATGGTAGGTATGTATGTTGGAGTTTATGCTATCTGGATAAGTTACAAAATTTCTTGAATGTTCAGACTATTGATTTTTTATTGAATTTCATATGATTATACTTTCATTTTTGTTGCTATACTTTTCATCTGCAAATTTCCACTATGTGCTTTTATGCACACATGCATGAATTCTATCAATTTATATATATATATATATAAATTCTATCCATTTATATATATATGTATATATATATATATATATATATATATATATATATATGGATATGGTGGCCCACCATTCTTAAATTTTCATTTATTCCTATATACATGGTTTTATTTGTTCACAGTCCTTACAAACAGTGATGTAAAGACTTTGTATAGTACATCAAATACTTACTTAATGTATTAAGTATGACCTTTCTCAAATATATTTTTATCTATAAGTTTTTTTCTTTAGGTATATGTCATATATGAGTAATGAATTTTTTTTAGGATAGAGTCCTGCTATATAATCCCTGGCTTGGCTTCTTCCTCAACCTCCCTATTATTGGGATTACAGGCATTTTCAGCCTCCCTATTGCTGGTACTACTGGCATTTGTCACCACACCTTGGGACTTTAGTAATGAATCAAAACTTGAAATCATATTACTCCTCTTTCTCAGTGCTTTTGCTGAGATTTATGTTACTGCTGTTTCTTTTTCCTTTTCTTTTTGAATAATTTGCAGAATCTCCTAGACTAATTATTTTAAGTATATCTTATCATATGTGGTTAGTGAGATTTCTGCTTGATTTTCTTTTCTGTCTGATAATGATTGATCCGAGGTTTTATTAGACACTTTAAAAAATGAATCTTCTAGCTTTTCTTAATAGGCTCTCTGTTTACTAAAATATATGTTAATTATACAATTACACAAGCTCTACATTAGCCTTTACTTCCTGCTTATATGTATCCTCCAAGTCAGTAAGACATGAGAAATTGAGGTTTTAGGTTTTTCCTGGTTATGCACATGGACCTGAAAATGTCTTGCAGAACTTGAAAGTTCCCAGCAATGAATCTGATTTCTTCTTATTCTGACTCAAACTAAAATCCTCACTAATGTAACTCTCTACTACTGAACTATATTACTGGGTGTGTCTGAATTTTCTAAATTCCTTATGGACATTTGATTTTTCTTAACAAGGAACATTTTCCTTTTTGGACTTTTGATCCATTTTAGTCCAAATTGCTTTCGTTGTGCCAACAGCTATAATGTTCAACAATTGCTGTTGATTGTTTTTTATCCAATGCATAAGAGGCAGTGTTTTCCTCATAGAGTGACTTCTGAGTCACAGAAAACAAATATGACTACTATGAGTATGAGTACAAGGATTAGTGATTTTCAGGGAGCTGAAAAGTCGAATTGTCACAATTTGTTGATGATGAGCACTTAGAGAGCTGTAAAACTAACTATTCTGCCCTCGCAAACTGCAGCTAAACTACAGCTTGTTTTCAGAGGTGCCATAATTATTAGGGTGTTGATTTTTAAGGGTTGTCAGAGATACTAAAGAGAAATGGAAAATGGTATGTTAAAGTGGTCTTTCTCACTGAACTTCAACCATTTTATTCAGTAGGTAATTTCCATGTTTTTAGAAGCTTTGGATTAACTTCTAGCATTCTGAATAGTTACTATTGATAAATTTATCAGTTAGTTTTTGAGTAAGAATATCTTCAGAGATTTACATACTACCATTTGGGACATGCATCGCCTCTCATTAGGACTTGAATATATGATAAATCTGGCTAATAAATGAATGGGAAGAAGTGAAATTGTTTCAATTCAATTTTCAGAAAAATAAGACAGAATGGGAAAGAAAACTGGACTTACTTGCTATGGAAAATCGTGTTCAAGGATGAGTTACATTTGTTTTAAAAATTAAATATGAAGTGTAGAAGTCTTGTTAATGCACATTGCACATGAAAGTGTATCTGTTATCCAGCAGTAAAACAAAAATTCCTAAAATTTCCAAACTACAATATTAACATAAAATTTTGACGAACATTATTATGTAAAGATTTTGTACAATGATGCATTCTAGATGCATTCTATGCATAAGATTGACAGATATAAAATAGCCTGGGAAAGGATATTTACAATTTCTAAAACGAACAGGTAACATACAAATGACAAGAAATTCTTGCAACTTGGCAAAGAAGAGCAAAACATTCAATGTAAAATGGCAAAAAATGTGAATTAAAATTTTATAGAACAAAAAAATTCTAACCACATTAGAAAGAAATGGAAACATCAGTGAGATAATATATAATGGTCCTTAAAGTGGCAAAAATAAGAAATGAAATCAAGTCATGTATTGACTGTAGCTTTGCTCATATGTGCCAGAAGGAGCAACATCTGACATTAAAACATGTAGAGAAAATAAGACGTTGTAAATGGTCCACAGATTTCGATAGGTATTATAAAGGAACAACAAAGCATCTAGCACCTAAATGAAGAAGGTAGGGGCACCTATTGTTCTTTTATTAATTAGCTTTTTATGTAATGCATTTGATATTTAAAGCCTTGCTCTTTTTTTTTTTTGAAATACAGAGTATATTAAATAGGAGCTCATTTAGGTCTAATTTGTCAATTCGCAAGCCCCAAAAATTCTTAATTTAAATTTAGTACTCTCATTGCGTTAGAACATCTATGTTCAACACAGAGTGTATTACAGCAAGAGGTTGATAGTTGACACTGGATTCATATTTAATAGCACTTTTTTTTCCTGTTCTCAAATTTTGGAAATTTTAAAGGAACTGTTGACTGGGTATTATAAATTTAAAACTGTGTTCTCATCCAATATAGCTCCATACATACTCTCTAATACCAAGTATTATTGTAATTTCTGATTCTATTTTATCAACAAGTAAATATTTTACTTTAATAGAACTGGTTAACATGTTCCATTAGGGTTTATTTTAATATTTTCCCATCTCTGGTTTGTCTCTGCCTCTGAAGGTGCACATGGGTGACTCCCACAGCTTTGTCACCACATGGTCTTTACATACAAGGTCTTCATAAAGTCCACTTGGTCCAGGAACCTTAGATTGAACACACTGTCTTTCAGATAAATTTATTTGGTATTGATTTTTCTTTTTTATTTTCTTAAGAAAATTTAAAATCTAGCATTTCTAAGTGCTTTTGAGGTCTTGTGTTAAAATTCTTATCATTTACAAATTTTACATTTTTTTTTTTTTTTTTTTTTTTTTTTTTTTTTTTTTTTTTTTTTTTTTTTTTTTGTACTAGGGAACAAACTCACAACCTTGCAATTGCCAGGCAGGCATTTGTGCCACTGAGGTAAACCCTTGCAAATTTTACTTCTCACTTAAAATCAGTGGTCATTACTATGAAAAAGCCTGCTTCAATGTAGGTGCTACATCCTTTATCTGTCCATTAAAATTCTTACTGGAATCTGCACCATTTATGATGTCTATTATTTTCTCTTGGTATTTTAATGCCGATACTGCTCCTCCTGGCTTTCTTCTACAAAGCTTTAGAGTAAGATGTAAGTGCCAACATTGGTCTCTTGCAAATAGGGATTCTTTAGACCCTGAGCCCAAAATCCTTGACACCCAAATGTCCATTATAATTTGAGTTAAGGAAAAATGTACTCCACAAGTTCAGCATGGCTACTAAGGCCTCTTTATGATATGACAGAACCCAATTTGGGCCCTGAGATATTTTGTACTTGTTTTATTTGATTACTTCCTCAGTCCTCATTCATTGGGCGGATACTAGGGAGATAGAGGTCATGCTCCTGGGGACTCTCTTGAGATTATGTGATTAATGATAATGAAGACTATATAGATTATGTGAGTGACCCAGATTAACGTTGTACTTGATGGAGCCTTAAAGAAATGTTACTGCTTTCCATCTCTTGAATGATGAAGGACAGATCACAAAACAAATAAACAAGAACAAAACAAAGCAAAGCAACAACAACAACAAAAACACTTGGCTTAGCTTCAGACAGAATCTGTACATAAGGTGCCCTAGTAAAGAAATTGTCTCGTGTTTAAGGTAAGTTTCTTTGACCATTACCAAACAAGTTAGTTTTTCCCCTAAGGTTAAAAGTCTGAGAATCTCTTACTTCACAGACTCCCAGCAGATAAATCAAAGTAATTCTTTTCCACAAATGCTAAGATCATGCTGCAAGATCTTTCTAGAACACTCTTTGTGCCTTTCAGAGTTATAGAGATTACTAATTATGACCAAGTTGTACATTTTTCTCCTCAGAGTGCACAATGCTGGCTTTCTTAGACGAGGCAATCTACAGATATTTTAGTGGACATTTTGGTGCATAATCCCACCCTTGGGAGGCTAAGGCAAGAAGATCACAAGTTTGAGATCAATTTACAGCTACATAATTAAGCTGTATCTTAAAAAAATGAAGTAAAAGCCGGGCGTGGTGGCGTACGCCTTTAATCCCAGCACTCGGGAGGCTGAGGTAGGCGGAGTGTTGTGAGTTCGAGGCTGGCTTGGGCTACAACGCGAGCTCAAGGCTGGCCTGAGCTACATAGTGCGACCCTGCCTCAAAAAAAACCAGGGCCGGGAGTTTGGCTCAGTGCCTTAAGCGCCTGCCCTGGCAGGCGCGAGGTTGTGAGTTCAATCCCCGGTGCCGCAAAAAAAAAAAAAAAAAAAAAAAAGTAAAATATAATAAAATAAAAAGAAATTTTGCATCCCAGGTAAGGGCCAAATAGTTAAACTGAAAGTCGTAAGTATGTTTTCAAACAATTCCTTTTCAAATTCCAGTGGGGCAAAAAAAATTCCTAATGTTTTCTTGTTTGTCCAGGCTTTACCCAACATTTTTAAATAAATTTTTGATTTTGTCTTCCTTCCATAGGGTGACAGGCCAAATACAAAAGATACATATGCGTAGAACTCATTAACCCCACATTGCTCTCCATTCAGCCAACTGGTCATGCAATGTAGGACTCATTGAACCCAAACAAAATCCCGTCAGGATAACTGTACTATTCTGTTAGTTGCTGGTCTTAATGCTGCTGGCTTGTATGTATTATTGGGTACATCCAGAGACCCAAATGTCGCAGTAGAGCCACTATGTAAACTAATTGTGACAAATGTCAAAGTGCACATCAACTTGAGTGGATACCTCCTTAAGAAGAATATTCCCATTCCACATCCTAGGAAACATCATTTTCTCCCAATATTTGACTGATGTGGGCAAATTTGCCTTGGGTGACACCATTCCAATCCAAGACCTATATGTTGGTAGTAGCTTCACCCTTTAAATTTAATTTTCCCTTAATAAATCTCATGGACTATGTTTCCAAAGACATGGAAATACATTTATACCTGTGCTTTCCTTTTCGGATTTATTGTCTGCTTTCTGATAATCTTGGTATACTCATTGCTTTCTGGTTATATGCACAACCAAACCTCAAGTCTGATTCAGGTTGATAAATCTAATGGAGGTTATTGCTTTCCCAGCAGGTAACTCCCCTATATCAGTACACATATTGATTTCCTAGAGCAAGGACCACCTAGTCTCTGAGATATTTTTCCATCAATTCCCTCCAGTTTTCCACCACAATCTTTCAGCATTCATCTGTGAACCATCACAAATCATCACACTCACTCTTTCCCCTCACAGGCCTAGCTTTCCACAACAAAAACTGCACTTGCTTATATTCACTCCATGCCAAGACACCCTGGGGCGAACTGTACTAAAGTCTTATGATAGTGTGTCATCTGGACATCCATTATGAATAGACGTTTAACTCCCTCATCCCAGAAGTTTGACTCAGTCACTTAGACAAGATACCACATTCAAATGGCTCAAAACTTTGGCCAGAAGCATAAATACAGAAATATTTCTTTGACTCAGCACATGGGCTCCCCATTTTCCTGCTTATTCCTCTTTCTTTATGTGAACCTTCAAATACTTAGACCTTCAATTTAAAGTGTGCCACACGTTGTTCCTCAGCTTGAACTGCTAGGTGCCATGCATTATCTCTTAAATTCTGCCTGGGGATTAAGAAGTTGACTTCCATAATCCTTAAATTCACCTTGCCCAGAATTGGTGCTTGAAGATCTTTGAAACTGTTTTCTATCATATTGGTTTATTTAATTTTTATCTCTGTCCTACTCTAGGGCTATGTTTTCCCTAAAACATCAGGAAGAAAATAAAGTGAATCCCCAGCACCAAGGTCAGGCAGTTGTAAACTAGACACAGGTCAGACAAAAAGCATAAGGGTGTCTGACAATATAAACAAATTTTGCAAGTGAGGAACCTCTGCTTTCAGGTCTAATAAGCAGACACTGCTCTCCTGTCAAGGTAAATAAAGTAGGCTGTGAAAGGCCCAATATAACTACTCATATCCAGGTCCTGTTCAGTTCTCCTTAGGGCAGCGTTGCTTGATGCTATGGCACTGGATCCCCAATATGGCTGCAAGCTCCCAAAACTATAAAAGTATTGATGGAATAATTAAAATTAAATTTATAAGATTCACATTCATGCCCAATATAATTGTGCAGAATAAAATGTGCACAGGCATGCATAGCCTCCTAACCATAAGTGATGCATGTTATTGCTAGGGAAAGAAATGCTTCCAAATTTATATTCCTTATTAATAATTCATGCCTGTAATGAAAGAAATGTTGTATTTTTTTATATAATTGATTCTTCACTGAAACAAATCTTCAATTTTTCAAAATATAGAAATTATTCTGACTTCCAAATCTGTTTTATTAGGGAGAATATATTGTTTGTCATATAGAGTATATGAAACCAGCTAATATTAAAATATTGAGAAAGTAGCATGAAAAATTGCAATTTTTCAGTACTACGAACCCAAAGCAATTAATGTGTTCAAATAGGTTAGAAGAAATTTGTGTGAGTGACTAAAATACTTTGTCATGTCACCTGCCTACTTTAACAGCTCAAGATGCTGACACTGATTTGAAAATCAGCCTAGACTGTTGAGTATCCAACCAGTTGTTCTATTTGGCTGTCAGCATATAACTAATATATTAAGTTTCCAAGTAGAATAAAAACCTATAAACAGAGCAGTTAGGCTATAATGATATTGCTACCAGATCAGTCTGTGTCAATGTCAAGGGGAAAATGAAATAAGTATTACACATTTTTTAAAAAATTCATAGTCAGGGAATAAAATTTACTCATTCTTTGGAAATAGAAGCCTGTGCTTGGGGATAGCCGGGATGTTGCAGTTCTTCTTGTCACTTTGGACTTTCTAAATCCACATTAGTGAAGTATTCATTTCACTTTATTTTTAATGAGTGATTCTGAATAAAAAGGAGCCTATAAGTTCTGGAAAGGATAGACTGAAATACTCACATTAGATGTATTGTTGTAATAACAAGGTTTTCATACATTAAATGAAGTTAAAAGTCAGAAACAATGTATGCTTAGTAGCATAAAATAACTGAAGTGTAAAATTGAATGCGTAAGTTTTTAAAAAATACATTTTCAGTTTTTAACTCATTCATCTTTCAATAACATTATTTAAAAGCTTCAGTACTGCAAAAATTATGTTAAAGAAATGAAGAAGACAATAAAATCCAGTTTTAAGTGCAGCTACTGAGTCAGAATACTGCTTTAAATATAGATGATACTAAGAAATTCACAGTAACATGGATTTTTCATGTGAATAATTCTGTTTTCAGAGTGTTTTGTTATTGCTATTGTTTGATTTTGATAATGTTATTACATGGGTAACTCACCAAGCAAGATCTAGCTTCATTAAATATCAATTCCTATTATTTCTATTTTTAATAGAATTTATATTTCTCAACAGTCATATAAACCTACCTGAGCATTTCTGTCAACTATATTTCTTCTCCAAAAAAATACAATATTTACTTTCTGGATGAAGCTGATGATATATCAAAACTGATATAAAGTAAAACAGCATTAATGTAAGAAGCATCTATTATTTATTCAATATACTTATTGTCTACTTATTATGTGTCTAGCATTGTTTTGAATGCTCAGAATGCCATTGTAAGAGAACAGAAAAAAATTCCCTATTCCTTTGGATCTCTTTTCTAGATGATAAAGGTAATTATATAAGTGAAAAAATAAGAATGATATATATATAGTTATATATATATATAGTAACAAGTAATAAAGATAATAAAATCATGAAAAAATTATATGACAAGTTGTATTTGTGTGGAAATTTTTGATAGCATGACTAATGAAGACCAAACCGCAAATGTGAATTTTTGAGTAAGTATCATTAAGACAAAAGTTGTTGAGGTGAGGGACCACTGGTCTACATGAATAGCAAGGAAAGGCTAGAATGTTGAAGTATAAAGAGGTAGACTGGAAATGGTAAATGATTTTAGTGTGTTTGTAGGGATTCAGGTCATACAGTGTCTCATAAACAGTTTATTTTTAATCATGAAGATGATGCAAACTCTTAAGACTGTTTAAAGAAAAAGTACTCCAATTAAGACATTAAAATTCTTCAATCTGTGTTGAGGGAAATCATGTAGGGTAAGGCAAAACTAGATAAATGGTTAGTGCAAGAATTTGGGCTACAGGTTCTGATTTCTCAAACTGGGGTGAGGATATAGAGTAAAAGAATATTGTCAAATTGCAGATAAATTTTGTAGGCTATTATCTTTATTTTTTATTTTAAAGAGAAAAAGGATAATAACAGTGAAACATAGTTTCAAAACAGGTTAGGACAATTACATTAATTAATACATTGCATATTGTTATCTTCTTAGTAGTTGTTCAGAGTACAAGATATAGGGATGGCATCTTGTCCAAACAATATTAACATAAGCCTTTCTTTTCAATGAACTAAGAGAAAGTAGCTGCATATCTATCTGAACTATCTTTGGTATACATTATTTTTTTCCTTTTTCCTTTCTTCCTTTCCCCTTTCCCTCATCGCAGTTTCCCTTTATTTTGATAGTTTCTTCCCAGTTCACAATATCTATTGCACATTTTGGATCTTATTTACTCATTTAGTTTCTCGTACTAGTAAGACAATACAATGTTTACACATATCTGTCTTGTTTATTTCACTTGTAGGCATGGTCTCAAATTGCATCCATTTACCTATAAAAGTCTCTCCAGTTTTGTAGGCTATTACCTTGATTTATTCCACAGTAATAAAGAATGACAGAAGAGTTAAAATGATTTGGTTTAGATATGTATTCACTGGCATTCATGTGTTAAACGCTTCTTTTTATCAGGGTTGTGCTACCAAGAGATGGCGGCATCTTTAGGAGTTGAGGTCTAATGTGAAGGCCTCATGTCATTGGTGGCATACAATGGCACTGTGGAACTCCAACCAATCCCTTTCTCTTTTTTCTCTTTCCTCTCAGAGTCATGTTATAAGTGATCTGTTCTACCATGTGCTTCCATCATGATGTGCTGCCTCACTCTAAGCCCAAAACAAAAGGACAGAAGGATCATAGGCTGGAATTATTACCATTTGCTCATGGTCTCCGAACAAGGAATGAAGTCATGGACTAGAGCAGGTTAGGAGAGTTTTCTTGGAAATAAGAAGAAGGGTAACTCATGGATTTCCACGAGAGATCTGGAATTGGTCATGGATTTCCAGGAGGGGTCTGGAATTGGTAGCTGCATGATTACACAATCCAGAACGAGTTATAAATAAACACAGAACAGGAATTGCTCAGTTGTTTAGTGGCCACCTATTAGAGATGACTCTGTGGATTTAAAATGACTAACTGGAACTCTGACTTTCTAATTCAGTTTCTCAGCATATAAGATTTAAAGGAAACTGGAATGTTAGCTAATAAACTTGTATACTTTTCACTTTAAATTCCTCAGAACTCAGAGGCTTAGTAGGGAGTGACAGCTCCTCCCTTTAATAGAAATTGAGCTACATTCCAGGTTGCCTGAGCAAGTTCATTCTTGGCCCAGAGTCCTGGTTCACTGTCTATTATTGTTTCAATTCTCCTGAATATAGCTGATCAGCCAATTTGTATCAGGTCCTTTCCCTAGCCATTTGTCTCAAAAGCTAAGTAAATAAACTGTTTAGAACACTGAAAAGAACATTCACAACTCTAAAATACAATAATGATCATTTTTAAGTTCTACTTGTAATTTCTCTTTCCATAACTCAGTTTTTTCATTATAGTCACAGGAAACTGACTAACAAAGGTGATAAGAAAATGTTTCCCTAATTGATTGGAATAATGTGTTTAGAGTTAACTGGGATAGGATGACTTTGGGAAGAGCTGAATCAGGATTCAGAATATTAAGAGCACAAGTTTTATGTAATATATATTATCTAGCAAATTAGGAATCTGTAAAATATCTAAAGTTTAGCTAAACATTTGGCCTGGAGATGCATGTTTAAAAATTATTAGCATCTAAATTTTATTAAATCCATAATTCTGGTGAATACCTAATTTGTGAAATAGGCAATGACTTTTATGATACCCAAAGAGTAAATATAAATAGAAAAAGACTGAGTAAAATGTTAAATGCTATATGTTCTAATATTTAGAAAATATAATATTGAGAAGAAATCAAAAAAAGTCAATGGATAAGAAGTTTGCAAAATAAATGTAGCAAAGTTATTTGACCATTGTATCTTCAAAGCTATAAAATGTAACATGTTTAAGAACTAACTAGTAATCCCTATGTCAACCATCTAGAGTAAATGTTGAGAAATAATGACCAAATCTAAGAACTTTGATTATTGTCAACTTTGGCAAAAGCAGTATACAACTACTGGTCAGGAAGAAACTTGATTAAAGTCAGAGACATTTGTGAGAGAACTCAGTGATACCAAGCACAGAAATACAAAGAGGAAACAAAGATCTTCCTGTGCTGTTATTGAGTGACTGGGACTGTGGGTTGATTGTTGTTCTTTGCTTTATTTTTAAAATACAAAAATAGGAACAATGATACCTGTGTGGCTGTGAATGATGTGGTAAAGAAAAAAAAGAGGTCATGGAAGGAGAAGAGGTAGACCACTGAGCTAAATTCCCTGCCCCATTTTTTGAGACAGGGACTCACTATGCAGTTCAGTCTGACCTTGAACTCATTTTGTAGACCAGGCTGGTCTTGAACTCACAAGGATCTTCCTGCCTCAGCCTTCCAAGTGCTGGGATTAAAGCCATGCACCACCATGTCTGGCTTAGAGAATGCAGAATTATAAGAGAAGATCCAGGACTAGACAAGAAGACAGGAAATCTTAGGTAGGTTTAAATAACAAATTAGTAGTAATTGGGAAAAAGATGTGCTTGTGTCCACCAATGATCCAAATTATTGATATGATAGAAGCTTACAGAACATAATATTTTATAATTGTTTTAATTGTCTAGCTAATACAAGTCAGCACATTGGCAAGAGTGTAGGTAGGAAAGTTATTATGAAGATTTAGGAGAGAGTGAAAAGTTACTCAGGAGAACAAGAAAAGAGAAAATATTATGAAAGAGCACTCATTGTTAGATAGTATTGTGATGCTATGAATATTTGTGGTTTTTGATCATGAGTATAAAATGAGACAAAAATGATTTTATTTCTTACAGGCTTTTTTTGTTTCATTCAAGGGTTGAGGCTTAGAATTGTAGGAGTTTAAATTAAAATCAGAATGATATTTGCTCCATCTGCAAGGGAGGAGAGTCAAATGCTATCTAAACTTTTCATACATAGTTCATAGAGTTAGAACAGGGAAAGGAGAGAAGAACCTGACATGAAGTCCCAAGGAATGAGACAAGCTGGGACCTCAATGGTTATCAAATTTGGTGTAGTTAAAATAATATTGTAGGAAGAAGACTAGATAAAATTTATAACAAAACACAATATAATAGTCGATAGTGTGATGCTTGAAATATAACATAAAATAGGTAGTGAATTTTATGATTATGTGAAGCACAGGTTCATAGCAGTCAGTCATTAGAAAAAGCAAAGTAAGGATCCTCATATAATAGTTGTTTTATTATATGATACACATCATAGTAAACATTTGAAAAATGTATTGCTCAATCTAGGGGACTGGGATGTAAAGGAAATCAGATGACACTTACCTGAATTTTCTGAAAGGATACAAGCAGCAGAAACAAAGAAAGAAAGAAACAAACAAAAACAGGTGGATAAGGCCATAGAGAAATCAGATCAGAAATAATCTCTTAGAGTTACTTTTACTCTTTGAACTGTTTTTTACCCTTACGTAGTATTTATTATAGATTTTGGATCATATATACTTTTCCATTTCTTACACTAGGGAGACAATACGGTATTTACACATGTGGGTTTGATTTATCTCACGAGGGAAAAGGTGGAAAGAGAAAAGGGAAGAGGAAAAGATATAAACCTGTGTATATGTATATGTAAGATAACTAAAATGAACACACTGTTGAATCTACTCGTTATTGAGAAAGAACAATTAATACTCATATGATTAGATTAATTTTACATGTCTATATCTGTGAATGTAAGTAATCATTTTAAAGATAACGATACGCAATATTGCAACCATTGTCAAGTTTCTATCATCCGATTTTGTAAACCTGCAATGTTACTGTTGTGTATTTACTCTAGTCGTTTGTTTGTCTCTTTTGCTTGTTGTCTTAGTTTTATATGTCTTTTTTTCTGTTTTTTCTTTGCTAAAATAAAAAAACAAAAAAAATAAATATTCAATAAATGGTAAAAAAAATTAAAAAAACGAAATGATCTCTTAGATAAAAAAAATTGACAACCATAATGAAGGATTTGCTCAGTGAATGTAGAATAGATATAGATTTAAAAAAATGGAGGCACTTGTGAAAATGATGGAAGCCATGAATGCCCAGCCTAGGAAGGTAACAGGATCCATGAAACAGAAATAGATATTCAGGAAATTAAAAATTTCATTGAACATTTGCAAGGCCTAGTGAAAAAAAAATGAAGACAGAATATCAGTCTTAGCAGAGGAGTGCAGTTAGTGATCATGAAAAGAAAAATGTATTGAAAATAGCAAGGAGTCATGAAAAATTGATCCAACAGGTACAAGATGATGTTAATAACAACATAAGATTGAATGGAATTAATAAAAAAAAACAAGACTCAGTGCAGATGACATACAAGGCTGTTCACAGAAGTGATGACAGAAAAGTTCCCAGACATGGAAAAAGAATTTGGCATACAGATAAGTGAGTCATATAGAACTCTAATTAGCCATGACCAAAATAAATCTATACCAAGGCATATAACAACCAAGAATCCAGAAATTCAACCCAAGAACAAAATATTAAAAGCTATTAGAGGAAAGAAACAAATCACTCAGAAAGGAAAGACCATCAAAATCACAGCAGACTTCTCAACTCAAACCCTTATGTCGAGAAGTGCTTGGAGAGAAGAATTTCAAATCTTAAAAGAAAACGACCTTCTGTACCCACTTTGGTAGCACATATACTAAAATTGGAATGATACAGAGAAGATTAGCATGGCCCTTGTGCAAGCATGACACGCGAATTCGTGAAGAAAACAACTTGCAGCTCATATTGATGTAACCTGTAAAACTATGCTTCAGAATCAGTGGTGAAATAAGATGCTTCCAAGGCAAAAAACAAGTGAAGAAATTCATGAATACCAAACCTTCTCCACAAAACGTTCTGAAGGATATTTTATAAAGAAATAATAAAGACCACAATTCCAAGAACACCAATAGAAAGCAGTCACAAGGCAAGGCAAGCAATTAAACAGCAGAAAGAGAGAAATCAACAACAGAAACATAATATGACAACAATAAGCCAATAAATATCACTTATAACTATCAATGTAAATGGTCTAAATTTATCAATCAGAAGATAAAGATTGGCAGAATGGATCAAGAAACAAGATCTAACAATTTACTGCAGACAGGAAACATGTTTAACTTAAAAAAATTCATAGACTGAAAGTCAAAGGATGGAAAACAATACTCCATCCAACAGGGCCTTGGAAAAAACAGGGTAGATGTTTTATGTGGAGACAAAACGAACTTCAAGCCAAGACTGATCAAAAGTAATAAAGAAGATCATTGCATACTTGTTGCAGGTAAACTTTAAGAACAAGAAATAACAATCATAAATATATATTCAGCAAATACTGGTGCATATATATTTACTCAAACACAAGTAATTATGAATGAAAAGGGGAAAGTCACAACAGATCCTATGAAAATCTGGAAAATCATCAATACCTATTTCAAGAACCTTTATTTTAATAAGATTGAAACACAGAAGAAATGGACAGATTCTTAGATACATATGAATTAACAAAGCTGAATCAAAAAGACATAGAAATTCTAAATACACCAATATCAGTCAGTGAAATTGAAAATATCACTAAAGAATTACCAACCAAAAAAAGCCCATTGATGGACTTACTGCAAAATTCTAAAGTAAATTTAGAGAAGATCAAAGACCATTACTCTTCAAACTTTTCAATAGAATTTAAAGGGAAGACTCTTAAACTCATTCCTGGATGCAGGTGTTACTCTGATACCAGAGAAGGGCTGAACTCAAAAAGAAAAAAAAAAAAAAAAAAAAAAAA